>VUYV01000030.1:1795140-1890502 GCA_008711295.1 Anarhynchus alexandrinus
GGGGGGGGAAGGCCGGGGGGAGCATTTAGCACTTTCCCACTCAAAACCCGGCCGTTAACAAACTCCGCTGGTAACAAGAGATGTCGCGCAGGTGCGCGTCTGTCGCTGGGGAGGAGAACATCGCGACAGGCCGGGCATGGGAAAAGCGGGCGAAAGGGCGTCTTGGACAGGCACCCGGCGGCTTTCGTAGCAGCTGGGGTGGAAAAGAGGTGGGGAAGTGGCGGTGCTTGTCTGCACCTCCTACCGTCCCCTTGCAGCGTGTTTTCATCGGAAAAGGTGCAGCAAATACCCTTTTCGCCACCAGCCAGAACAAACAAAAAAAAAATACTTTTACATCTCCAGCTTCTTCAGGTTTTGGCAAGGGCGCGGACGCAGCGCTGCCTGGAGTTAGCACGGCATTAGGCTAAGGGAGAAAAAAAATCACTAGTTGGGAAACTCAAGAGTGAAAGCATACAGTGTCCTTACGCTGCACAGCGGAAGGGGGTTTAGTTAATTAAAACAGATGGCGCCTGGACTACATTGAACGAGGAAATGCTGTCAGTTTGACAAACCCTAAATTTGACCTACTTGCCTATTTAAAAGACTAACATCAGGATAAGAAGGTCCTTTTTCCCCTCAGAATTACCCTTCATATAAGTCCATCAAACAAACACGCCTGAAATGTCTTATTTGGGTTTTGGTCATTATTTACATCAGCTTCAGCAGCCTGGACATGAAATTTGAATGGGAAATTACACTCAGAAATCATGAAGACAGATGTGACGTTTTTCCACGTCTGGTACTACAAAGAAGAACTTTCTAGAGAACACATGTAAAGACGTGATTTCACATTTACTTTAAAACAACCCTGATAAAGATACAGAGTAATGTGCTTGAAATGCTTCCGATGATAATACCATTATGCAAATATGTATATTCAAACTGAAACATGTCGCTTAACCGAGCGGGGCAGGGGGAGGGAGAATGGGTTGGTAAGGACATGACTTGTCAGCCTTCCAACTCTCTTTTGAGTAATGATTTGCAAGCATCTGAATAACTATATTATCCTCCACCACCTCTACTATCCCCAAGTTTCCTGATGTTGCAGGCAGGCTTTAAAGGATGTAGTTCTTAATAACTTATCGACATTTCCACACTACCCACTGCTGACACAGGATGTGGTTGATTCGGGGCCAAATAAGCTACCAGCCAAAACAAAGCCCCTTTGGCTCTGCTGCTGCCTTTGAAACAGTATGAATAAATTTCGTCTTTGGTGGCACAGTAAGGCAAACCGTTCTGAATCTCATGCCAGAGGTGTAGGTGCCAGCAGAGGTGGGTGTTCCTGGCATGGCCAAACCTGGAGCACGCGTTTTCCTCCTGTCCTTCCACAGCCTTCAGATGGACCACAGTCCATCTGTCCATCTGACCTCTGTTATGTCCAGGACCTGTGAATGACTCTTTGTTCAATCCCTTAATAGATCATTAAGGGATTTACCACCACCTCCTCCTCCACCCCGTTAAGATGTTACATGGATGATGCCAAGGTCCTCAAAGGCCTCCAAAGGGCAAAACTCCCCCTTCTGCACTCACACTTTTTCTCTAGCCTTTTGATACATCCTCAGCCTAGGACGACTGCATTTGCAGTGCAAAAATCCGCATTAGCTTTAAGGTACTGGGAGGGAAAAAAAAAAAACCAAAACCCAACAGTTAAGAATCCCTGGTACATCAGAAAGGTAAGAGCACAAAGCGCTGTTAGAAGAGACTGCTGTTGTTAGCCTCTGCAGAAGGGGTTAGTAAGACCAGTGTGGCCATGGAAGTCTGACCTACCCTGCTGCTGTGTTTCCAGCTACATGTGTGCATCAATTGGACACCTGTTCTGCTAAAGAGGGACTTCTTTTACATCAAGTAATAACCTGGAAAGTGTCAAGATAGTTCAACGCATCCTTCCTAATTCGCTTCTGCCCCCTCAGCAGGCGGGGTCCGTCAGGGCGTTGCTGGCATGCCTTGCATTCCCAAAACAGCAGCACAGGACAGAAATGGGAGGGGGGCTGGAAGGGGAGAGAGTTTGTCATCCTATTTTCCCTCCTACCTCAGGTTAGATGTGCTTGTTTAATTTAATCAATGGTACACAGCAGTCTCCCAAGCGCTCGTTTGCATTAACTATCGGTAAAATTCAAAGAAGGATGCGGCACTGGTTTTCCACAAGCCATAAAAAAACCTGCACTGGGTTTACAGAGCGATTGGGGTCCTACCGCATTGAGGAACACAGCCCTGCCCCAAAGTTCTTGGGACAGCCTGGCAACACCTCCCCTACCGTCAAGGAGTCACGGTCCTCAGACCAAAGCCTTCCAAGACATTTCTTTTTTTCATGCTGCTTTTGCAGCCACAGCTCAATCCTGAGCCCGGAGACCCTGCTGGTCCCCACTCCTCTGCATCAGCGCAGAGCCAGTGCGGGGATACACAGCATGAAGAGTGAGATTTGTTCCTGTGCTAATGGGACTGTCCTGGGGACTGAGTTACCAGAGAGAGACTTTTCTCTGTGTGCCATGGAAGTTAATTTTCTGCCAGGATGGACACGGTGGGCTTTTAGCCTGCATTGCGCTCTCTGTAAATTGTCAGTGATAGAATTTGCTTCTCTGCTTAGCCCTGAAAAGTCAAACCTTGAAGATCACTGTTTTCCCCAGGATTTTCTCAGTCGTGCAGGCTGAAAGATATATCGTTCACTCAGCAATAAGGCAGGAATTTATGCTGCCTGAGAGAAATGTGCCTGTTTTGGCTCAGGAATACAGGCTCATCTTTGTCTTCTTGATGGTTACCCTTTAATTGCATCACCCTGAACAGCCAGCAAGGGCCCACAGACCTGGGGTGTTTCAAAATGAAAATGACGACTTGAGGATTTCTTGTCATAAAACAAAAATACCAAGCCATAATCCTTTGATTCTGGTTGTTTATCTGCTCTGCAGAGATGTGCTCCAGGCCCATAACCCTCATGGATGGATGGGTTTCCTAATGGATCCCATAACCTGATCAGCTTGGACCGAACAAGTTTGAAGGTCACACGAGCCACTGCTATGCACAGAGCACTGAGCCAATAAAGACTACACTCATCAAACTGCCAGAATATTGGGACCACAATCAGCTTTGGGTAGGATTTGTAGCTAGCACACCTCAAAGTGTGCTAAGTTGGCCCAGTATATCTTTACTTTTTCACTTACTGCCACGTATATAGTACTCTGCTCCATGCCTGAACACCTGGAAAGCAGCAGCTGCAGGGGATCCAACGAGCAGCTATAGACAACGGTCCACACAGAGGACTCTGCTGTTTCCCTCCACACGTTGTAATCACTTGCCAAGCACATGAAATAACTGAAATGAAAAAGCTTCCCAAAAATACATGACATTCAAACCAAAATACCCTCCAGCGCTGAACTAGGAAAGAATCATACCTGTAAACAAATTATTACCGTTTAGCAGAAATGAAAGGTGGTGGTTATTGTTAAAAGTATTTGGAATATAAAAGGTTTAAATTTAAAAAAAGAAATAAATCAAATTTACAGGAAGCCCAACCACAGACTCAGTTTCTGATACCATAAAGATACAGCATGAGAAATATGAATAATACACACATAGCACATGGGGAATTGCTATTCTGTCCCGCTGCCTTCTCTCCATCACTTCTGATGGTAGCTACCCCTGTCACCAAGGGCAAGGCTGGCAGCTCGCCCTTGACATGTCACATCCCGTGATCTTATAGGCACTTCAGAGAAGCCACTGCTGGAGCGATGAGGATATGTCTAAGCTGTAGATACACACCTTTGTCACACAGGCTGACTAACCCAGCTAAGTAACTCGGATTAAAAGCTGTGAAGACAGGCAAATTGGCTTTTAACTCCTCTTAGCTGCTAGATTTCAAACTCTGCAGTATCTAACTTAAGCTGTTACCTGAAATTGGACTCCCAAGTTATCTTTAGGTGCTCTTTTAACCCAAGTCACCTTGTTGTGCAAATAGCCCTCACAATGTAGACACAATCTGGCACACTCCTGGATACTCTGTGAACAAAAGAAAATTGCTGCTAAAGTAAAGGGCTATTCTCCTCATAGGGACCCAAACCCCAAACATGCGCTTTCCCACACATAAGCAAGAAATATGTAAAGTTTTATCTTCTAAAAGATGAGGAGCAGAACTACAGTTCAGCTGAGTCAGGCAGCCCAGAGCAACCCACCAGCCCCCACAGCCACTAGTAAACTTCGCTGTATTTCCTCTCTCCAGTTCCTCATGTGATTTGTTTTTTGCACCCCCATGTAGCTCTTTCCCTTACTCTCACCTGGAGAAAAGCTGAAATGCCACCACGAGAGAAGTGTACATTGGTCACTATATGAAACCAGGCAGAAGGGAGGGAAAGAAATCAGTGTCACCTGCAGGGTCCAGGTGGAGAGCATGCAGAATTTAAAATGCTCTTAAAATTATTTCTAAACATTTCTTACGTTCACATCATATGCGGTTTTGGGCTTGGGTTTAGTAGTACCTGTTTCTCTAAATGCTTTTTCTGGAGAAACATTTCTAAAGCTGTTCCTTATGAATCACAAACTGTTAGTTTCTGCAAAACATACTGAGTGTGGGAATCAATGGTAATACAAAACAAACGAGTGAGAAAAAAAAAACGAGAGGACTAGGGACTTGATTAAAAAAGGGAGTATGCCAAGTTCCTTATTTCAACAAAATCAACAGCTAGTGCACAAGGAAATTCACATTGGTTTCTATCGGTTTATTGATTTTATTCCACTTACAGGAAAATGCCTGAAAATGGATCTACAAAATGGGTGACAAGTATTGGTATCAGTTACCCCAGCAGACACAAAGATTTCTTTATAGAATTTTCTAAAAATTATTCAAAGTTAATACTACAAGAGAAGCGGATGCATTCCGAGGAAGAAAACATACATCTAGGCAAGTAAAACAACTTTGAACAGAATTGAATAATTGTAGGGATACTCATGTATTTGACTCCTGCAAAAGGAAACTTACAGAGAGTGAAGAAGAGAGAGATAAAAAAAGAAGCGTTAAGCCATTTCTGGAATATTGTGTCATTTTGAGACAGTTGAGTGTCTGTCCATGCTGTGGTTTTAACTGGGATTTCAGAGTCCTGAAAGAAGGTCATACAATATCCCACTGCCTCAGTGCCTCTGCTACAAAATGCAGTTAATTGTTTATCTCACAGGGATATTTTGGAGTGCTGAGATGCTGCCGTGACGTTTGTGACAGGTGCCTTGGAGGCCCAGAATCTCGCTCAGAGTATTGTAGTGAGCCTAAACAGATGTTATGGATATATGGATTACACAAGGGCTGTCTTATTGGGGCTAAAAGTGTTACATGCATCCATCTTTCTCTTCCAGGTACAACGTGCCAGTTGTGTGTGTGAAACAGAGTCAGAGGGGAATAATTAGTACAAATCATTAAAAGAGATAACAGGTTTTTGAAGTGACATTCCCCCAGGGAAAAGCAATATATAACGATTTGCCCTCTTTGAGGGGCCTAACAGAGACTGCAAACTGAAGGGAAGAACAGCAGGAGTGCCGAAAGAGGCCACGTGGCCCGGGTCTAAGAGCTGATGTGTCCTACCTGTTGGGATCCCATGCAGCGGAGAGGTGAGTGTACAGTGTACAAGTGCAAACTATTGCTATTATGTCCTGTTTCTCTAATGGTTCTTTGTTCAGTGAAAGCCAGATGCTTAGCAGTTAATTCAGAGCATGTTAATGCTCTCAGGCTCTGTTGCAAAAGCTTTATTGATGTGGGAGAACAGAAAAGGGAAAACTGGAGTGCTGGGACCTCTCAGCTGTAATACCCTGCCCCTAAGCAAATACCGGTTACCATGAAGAAGAGTCCTTTTGCTGGCACGATTTATGTCACCTGAAAAAGAAGCTTAATTATCCCAGCAGAATACCGACAAGCTCCTGGATAACATCAATAAATTACAAAGGGGCTGTAATCTAAACCCCCTGCCTGGAGGTAAAGAAATGCAAAACGAAAATGTGGAGAACGAGAGGTCTCAGAGTTGGCCCTTGGAGAGCCTCAAGCACTGACCACCACGACGGAAAGTCTGTGAAGGTCAGACAACTGCTACGGCTCCTCTTTTCTTGAGGTACATCAAGTGTCTTTGAGGGTGGGACTTGGCAACCTGATGCTCTATGTATAAAGAACAGCACTGTTTGTAATAAACATGCATATTTCACACCAATGTGCTAACTCGGCTGTCTACCAAAGCATATGCTCTTGCAGAGGGTGTCTGATTCAAGCTACCAGCACAGACTGTTTAACTGTGAGCGAAGGGACAGAAGTATCACCCCCTTAACAGGGAAATCACAGGCAAAAGGAGTGTCTTGCCTGAAACCCTTTGTGATTTTGTGTACTGCGTCAAATGGACAGGAACAAGACTGGGCCATCTGAATCTTCCTTTGGAGCCCGAGGCACGGTTATTCCCGGGAAAGGAGAAGCAGAAAATCACCAAGGAAACTCTTCTCGCACCCGCTCTAGAGGTTCATCCACAACTTTTAGAAGAGGGAGTGGGGAAGAGGGAGGGGGAAGAAGGGTGGGCACAAAAACTAGGGTGTGAAGGCAGCCTCTGGAGATGAGCTGGAGGGTCTTCAGGATGCGTTCGGAACAAACAGTCTTTCAAATAACGCCATTGTTTGCCACACTTATTTTTAAGTTTAAAAATACCACAACTACACCATTTTTTTTAAACCCACCACAGCAGAGTCTTCGGGGGAGGGCAGAAGAAGCGCTCCCGGTTTTTTATCTGTATCAGCAGCTCAGAAATACAAGAAGTTGGAATAACTCCCTCCTTTTTCTATGAAACACACATGGTAGTTGCCCTCAAAATACCTGCAAACTCTGAATCATTTCCTGGGGGCGACACTTCTCACTCCAGCGTCACCCACCGCCGCTGCAGGTACGGGTGACAGAAGAACCCCCGGTCAGGGGCTGCCGTGGGCGCAGCCCACGCACCGCGTACCACACCACATCCGCAGGTACAGCAGAAGGACAAACTGTCACACGCACAGAGCAAAAGGCTGCAAGACTGCCCGGTGCCCAACTGTGCCGGCCTTGAGTGGCGCTCGGCGTTTTAATTTTAGTTTCTAACTTCTTTTCATCCGACAGCCGCGGGAGCGGGCGCCACGCACCAGGCAAGCCTCCAAAGTACATCAGCTCTAAAGACAGGTTCCCTCCATCCCCCGCTTCCCAAAAAATAAATTTACGGAGGGGACCGAGCCTGCCCTCCAGGCGCATCCCCAGCGGCTCGCCAGTCCCGCCGCCGCTGCCGCCCCGGCCATCACGGGGGTGCCTCACCGCACCTCCACGGACACGCCGCCGCCGGGGACCCCCGCCGGCAGACCCGGCGGGTCCACCCACGGCCACGCCACCGCCCCTACCTTCTCCCGCTTCAGCAGGTCCAAGATGTAGCAGAAGCGGCTGTCGTCCGCGGCCACCGCCATGGCCCCACGCTCCACGCAGGGCGGCCGTGCCACGGCGGAGAGCCGCCCCGCCGCTCCCTCCGCCCCCCGCCTGAGAGCACCGGCCTCGGGGAGCCGGCGTGGTGCGGGAGATACTCACCTCGNATGCTCAGAGGACCGCGGATGCCGGCGAAAACCTCCCGCCCAGCAGCGGCGCGGGCGGGGACTGTCGGGGCACGCCGGGATGCCCAGAAACAACCTCTCTGCTCGGGTGCTATGGTCGTGAGTCCTGGTTTAAAGCTTGGTGGGGTTATAGCTACTTGTGGTCTCGCCAAATCTGAGTGTTCCTGTGCAAATCACTCTCGGTCTTCGCTGAGGCCGTGGCGTGGGGCTGATGCCGCAGCCAGGTGTGCCCAGGGCAGCACCCAAGGTGGGCATGCCTCTTTTCAAAGAAATGAAAGCACAGCTTGAAGTTGGATGCATGCTGAGATACAGTATGATGCGTTTGTCCCCAGGCTCCAGCTGGTTTTCTTAAATTCCAAGCTTTTGTCTAGATGGAAAAACATGTCTAAACATGTCTGCAGAGAAGAGCACCTGCTAATGTAATGTACATAATTGCATGTGTGATCTGTCTCATGTGTTTGCACTTGACTGGTGGCATGTCTGTGGGGTAACTCAAACAGGAAGAAAACTTCTATCACCTATTTTCTGCGTCCCAGGCCTGATGCTGCCACTCGAGATGAGATGGATACACCATGCCGGTATACAACTGTGGCAGAAAAACTGGTCCCAGCAACTCAAGTACCCTGCGCTGCTTGAGGAAGGCAACCCTCGGGGCCCGCTGAAATGTTCACACCAGGCAAGAGGGCCTGCTATCAGGAGAGGCGCTGCAAAATTCCACCCAGACACAGTGGGTGAGGGCACCCCATGGGACAGCTGAGGAACAGTGTTTGAGACCATCCCACCCCTGCTCTGCGCCTGTCTCCACTCCACACGACTGAGATAGCTTGCTTCTGGTGGAGGCACCACAGGTCACTTCAGCCAGCAGCTGGCTCATTTCTTCCTCCTCTGGTCTCAGACTGCCCGAAACCCAAAAGTCTCAGCCACCCCTAAACCCAAAAGTCCCAGCCACCCCCAAGACCTGGGGGAGTGGGGCAGGTGAGTGGCCAGCCCGCTGCTCTCTCACCAGCTCTCTCCCAAACGGAGAGGTGGAAGGGGACAAGCCACCCTTACGCTGTAGCTATCGGGTAGCCCATGGAGCACATGACCCCTGTGTGGTAAAAACATACCAAAGAGTGTTTTATAACAGTATAATGTGTCCTCTTGGAGGCTGTATTTCCTAAGCATAATGATACGGTAGTAATGTTATCCCAGATTCTCTTGACAGGTTACTCACTGAAACAATATACCCTTTCTTTCTCAGGAAACGGGACTCATGAATAGCTACCAGACTTTTCTGTTACTAGATACTGTACAATTATATGTATCAGATGACTCATTAATCAAATATTTTGTTATTGGGATATAGACAGGCTTTCAGCATTCCACGTATTGCTTTTGTGCAAAGAGCCCAGGAATAAACAATGGGCAGTGGCGCAGGGGACAGTCAGCTGTCATCACCCATGCAGCTGAGAGGTCCTCGATACATAATTTAACTCAACGTGAGATATTTTGATTCTCTGATCTAATTCCAGCTCGCTGAATGGCACTCACGTAGGGAATATTCACTACTATAATTTCTTTGGGTCAGTGCTGAGTGCTGTCAGAGAGCAGGGACGAGGGGACAGCCTGAAGGAGCGCCTCACTTCTCCCAAGCTGCTCACGTCCAGCAGTCACCTGCAGGACACTGCACTGGTGGTGTCCTCAGCAACATCAGTGTTCACAGGTTGTACCACGATATTGGTGTGAATCACCAAATGATAACCAGCACCAAGCAGCAAACATACCTTTGACCTTACTGTTCAGTAATGACGGGCTGTGTGAAAAGCCATGGAATTTACAACCCTTTCTGCTCCACAGTGCAAGAAAACCATATGCAGTGGTTTACTCCACTGAAGCCCTTTCAGATGGAGGCATGGCTGCACCTGAATCTCAATGCAGCTTTGTTATGTTCATGTTAGACGACCCCCAACAACCATCTCCCAAAGCCTGTGAGACAAGGGTCTCCCCTGGTGCATGCTCCATGTGCCTGCTCTGAATCGGCGCTTTTGTCTTGCATTCCTGGCCATGAATCACACTGGTATTTTGAACTGTGTTCTCTGAATTTCTGACGGTTGTCTCATGATTTTTTTGCTGCACTGGTGTGATTAGTTGTTTTGTTGTTTTCTTTTTTTTTTTTTTCTTTTTCTCTTTCTTTCTGTTACATGCTGTAGGTTATGGCCAGCCTGGGCTGAAATTCAAAGACTTGGGACAGAACAGATAACTCCCGGTTCCTCTTCCTTCACATCCTCGTGTCCTGCTTCCATAAATTGATCAACGTCCCAGTCACAGCCGGGTTGTGCTGTCCTCCAGAGCAGGGGAGTGCTGTGGTTCTCGTTAGAGTGCTCCATATATGTAAAGAGGTGTAAATGTAGCTCAAGTGACGAAGTCAGCCAGGGCGAGAAGGATACAGGAGAAGACAGAAGAAGCCAATGGTTCTTTCATGCTCTTTTCTTGGAGCGGTTTTGTTTCAGCATTAGGTCTGGTACTATTCCAGGTTTGGGTGGCTGCCAGTGATGGGCAAGCAGGTGGATGCCGCAAACCACTTCTGCATTGATTTCACAGCTTTGGCAATGGCATCCTCCCAAGCAGCTCTTGCTGGGATGATCCTGGCCCCTGTATGACAGTGCTCTCTGTCATCAGCCCTGCAGAAGAGTGTTTTCACAGGGTCTCGTAAGGCTGGGCAGAGCCTTTTGGATGGTTCAGTATCATTACCATGAGCTGTCTCCATAGATCCAGACTAGCCGGGAATTTGGGACTATTCTCTGCAGCAGGTATCAATTCCTGTAGCCACTCTGAGGGATCCCATTTACCTCCCCTCAGATGGAAGGCAGTTTGTGCGAGCCTTTGTCTTGGGCGGCTGCTGGCTGACAGGGGAATGTGCACTTGGAAGGCTGGAGACAGATGGAGAAGCTTCATGTTGCAGCTGGTGGCCCAGGGACTTTCACCCCTCTTGGCAACAGTTCGCTGTGTTTTACACAACCTTTACTGAGGTAGGCTGTATGTCAGAAATAGCTGGGAGCTCCTCACCTGTTCCACATAAATCGCAGATATGAATTTGCTTTCCATGCTTTTCCTCCTCCTGTTGTGCCTCTCAGGTCGGTTCCTTTCTGTGGCACCAAGGATGTCTGAAGATGGATTCAAACCTTCCGTTGTCATGAAACTATCAGTCTCAGAGCATGTCGTATGGTGCTAAAATGAATCGGTAAAAGGACTTAATTTGCTTTATATCACTTAAACTTCAAGTAGGTCCCCAGGCTAGATTATCTACTGATGTAAATTAATTTGTATAATTTTATACCAGTGGAAAATCTGGCCCTGTGAAATGTCATGCAACACAGGGCTCTGTCTTGGCACATCAGTATAGAAATTAAAATACAAAGGAAATTTGTGTTTCCTGACCTGTGAATTATGTTGATTCTCCCAGGACAGCAATGACAGCTCTAGATTTTCTGGTTGATCTCCTTCTCCATCTTAGTTTCTACTTCTGAACTAAATCTGAGCAGTGGAACCTACTCAGATGCTCTTTTCTTTCTGATCCCCTAGGATGGTAAGGTGTTTTCCCATTTCCATTATACAGGGAATCCACTCAAGCATGCACCCTGGGCAGACATCTATCATCCTGAGTGGGGGTCTTCCCCCACTGTGCACCTGTACACCACGCTTGAAGTTGTTGGCCATCATTACCTGAGGAAATCTACTTAAAGAGTGTTTGAAACAAGTTGCAGGTGGGATACGGGAAGTGCTAACACAAGTAATTCCGTACGGAGGAGAGGAGGAGCGCTTCCATTTTACAGTATGCGTGGGGGAAACGGATCTGTGTAGATGTACTTCCATCTTAGACTCCGATGCCACTGACAATTGCAATGCCAGAGCAATGGGGATGGCAAGAAAGATGATGTTATAGGAAGTGTTATATACAGTGTTCAGTATGACCTACTTCAGTGTTAAATTGTACCTTCGAACAAACATTTGAAATCATGCAAAAACCCACCACTTATGCATATCCATGTGTGCATGTCTCTGGTAAGGATTGTGACCTGCTTTTATTCTCTTAGCAATGCTCAGAGGCCTGCATCCAGCTTGAGCAGCAATACTAAAGAGAATTTGTGTAAATAGTTTATGAATTTTATATAAACTGCTTCCTTCCACAGGGAGTGATGTAGATGGGAACTGTCACTAGCAGAAAAAAAAATTGCCATGAAACAGATGAGACCTTCTGATGGAGGGAAAGGTTTTACAAGCAGAACAAATGAGACCAAACTGTATTTCAAAGCATGCAGACCTGACCTGCTCCCTGCAATAAACCCCATCCCCTCTAGTTCTTTTGGGCATCTCAGGGGGATTTTTTTGTTTTTCCCCATTCCCACCTGTGCTGCTCTGGGGAAGAAAAAGAAGCACAACTATCTGGAGTCTCTTGGTGAGCAGCCAGGGAACCATCTGCTTCTGCGTCTCCTCCACATTCAGCTGAGGTCCCACCAAGGCCACCTCAAGCAGACAAACTCCTGCGCCTTCTCCCTGATGCTCATGTTAATAAATCCCACTCAGCCTCTGATTCCCTGGGATCCCCAGATCTCTCTCTTCGATGCAGCTGCCAATTCACATCCTCACTTTCTGTTGGAGAATTTGATTTTTACCTCCTCAATATGTCTCTAGCCTTCCTTAGTGATCAAAGTTTTACTCCCCGTCACCACAGACTGAAGACAGGTTTTATTTATTTTGATATACTTTGTACTCATAGATACTGGGAAAATAGAAAGGTTGCTAAACCCATAACACCAAATATGGCAAACAAACAGCAACAATCAACATGAGATACTGAAGCAGTTCTGCTGCTGCTCCGTGGCATCATCATCCATTGCTAATGGCCAGAAGAAAGAGTCTCACCCTTATCCTGTACCTCTCACTTCCCTTCTGGCTGTACGTCCTTTGGCAAAGGCAAATGTAGTAAAATTAAAAGGTGAATTTCAAATCCACAATATTTTGGTACCAGACTTTAGTTCCAGTATGTGCAGACCCTTTTGACACCAGAGATACCTACCTCTAGCCTTGGTCCATTTAAAGACCTCTGTCCAAACATGGTAAACATATCCATTCAGTATTTGTGAGGCAACAACACACAAAATAAAGTACAGAGTGAAAACTGCATCGGTGCTGTGTGAAAAATTATCTTTATGTATTATTTCCTCCTAGCCTGTCCCATGTGGTACTAGTACAGTATCACGTACCCCTGGGAACAAGCTCATTTAAGAAATATGGGTTAAGTATGTAGAGTACTATTAATATTTAATGTATTGAGTGTGTTATTAGATATTTATAAGGAATCAGCTAAAGTACATAATGATGCATACCATGAATATATAATGTAATTGCCGTTTTTTGCTACAACTACAGTTAATCAAGTTTGACAATATAAAGAGAATTTGGGGTATCTAGAGTTTTAACAAATACTAATTGAGCAAAACACAGCAGGCTTGAGTCTATTAATTTACTGATTCTATTCATTTACTTAAAAGAATGTGTCTAATGAAGAAATCAGAGACATGCAAATCAGGGAAAGACGAGCGCTACCGAGATCTGCATGTGACTGTGGCGATGTATGTTTTAGTGATTTTGTATGTTTTGCAGAAGAGGTATGTCTGCAACAGCGAAGGCTCTGAAGGAGGCGGCGTAGACCTGAAAGCTGTTCAGACTCAGCTGGCCTTCGGAGAGTATTACACCTCTCTACAAAGCGTGTCCAATTTATGCCTTCAAGGTTTAAACGCATCAGCCGGGCTCCTGCGCTTTCCTTTCAGCTTAACTACACCAGGATTAGGCTTGAGTTAACTTTCCTTTTTCAGAATGGCACTCCCTGTGCTCCTGCGAGGGAGTTCCTCCCCTGCATTTACCCGTGGGTTAATACAGTCTTTAATCCCCGCTGAAAGTGGATTAAGCTCCCTGCGGATTGAATTTGCACACAGCCAGGCTGGTGCAGACCCCGCTGTGCTCTGCATGAGCCGGACAAGTGCTGACCCTCCCGGCATCGCGCTGCGCCGGAATGAGCCTGCCCCTTTACCTGCGTCCCCTCCGGGCGTCCCAGGCTCTCCAGACCTTTAACACCAATAACCTGCTTTTAACACCAGTGCCCAGCTGGCATCAGCGCTTAGGCAGATGATGTGCTGTTGGAGTACCTGCCTGCAGTGCTGCAGCGTGGCGGGAGCACTGTCACAGCCGACCTGGGTGGGCAACACGGGCTTCCAGCATCTCCTTCACCCTCTGAAGGCTGACAAAGCTGCTGGTGACCTCTCGCGCAACCGCCAGCTTAAACAAAGTTGGCTCGTGTGTATAAAGGGATGTGGAGTGTTGCGGAAAAGGCCAGAAATGTCACTTAGGGGGGTTTGTCTGAAGTCACAACACAGCAAATTGTTCCTTGTGGTGTTAACAAAAAGCTGAGGGTGAAGAACAGCAACACTCCTGCTCCTGGTCCCACTTTGTGGAGCACGGAGGGAACCCGGGGCAGCAATTTGTCCCGCATGTGAGATGAATGCCAAGGCTGGCCAAGGGGTCTGGAGAAGAGGGAGAGCGCTATNGCGTGGAGCACGTGAGATGAATGCCAAGGCTGGCCAAGGGGTCTGGAGAAGAGGGAGAGCGCTATTTGGGGCCAAACCCCCCAAATTGTTGTTCTGGCTGGTTCCGGAACAACTGTGTGTTGCAGCGCAGGACCAGCGGAGCAGCACGAGGTGCAGAGCCAGCCGCAGGGTGTAGCATAAGAACACCGCAGCCCCGAGCGCTTGGCTGTTGCTGTGGAAGACGTTCCTGTCCCATACACGCTGCAGTGCAGAGTCAGCTAGTACAAACCGTGCTGCGTGACCTTGGTCACTTTTACCACGGGGGTGATACGCAGAAGCCCGGTCCCTGATGATGGGAGTCTGGGCCCTACCGCGGGCAGAGAAGCACTTATGCACTGTTCTGGAGTTCCTAGAAAAGGAAATCTCCCTGGCTTCCCATACAAGTCTCTTTTCATTCCTTTGACTTCTACAGGCCTCTCGACGACTCCAGCAGTTCTCCTCAGCGTACTTAAAAAGGCCTCCCTGGTGCGGCAGCCTAACTGACTGGGTGGGACAGGTTTCCCTCTGATTCAGCTATACTGCACGGGGGCACGCTCGCTTTGTGCTGCTGTGAGGGGGGGGAAAGTCAGATGCCCGTTGGTCTGCCCAGGGTGGCTCCCCCCAGAGTCGTCCCTAAATAACTTGCCAGCCAAGGATTTAAAACTGGCTCAGGCAAGACAAACCCTTCTCCTACTAAGCTAGGAATATTGCATTACCTATTACCTTTTCACCGTTTTCACGTAAAGCCAGGGTGGGTGAAGTGAACAATGTTGGCAAAAGGACATTTTAGCCTTCTTTGATTTTATTTATTTATTTATTACCATTAGTTTAAAGCAATCAAGAATAATCTGTGTTCCTGACTGACACCAGTAGATGAGCAGAAGTGTGTAGGCTACAGCTGTCTCAGCCTGCAAGACAAAACAACTCTGAAGTGTCTGAATCTTCCTTAGCCAATGTTCGCAGTGTACAGACCTTCATGGGAGTGACTGACATGGGAGCATTTATTTTTGAAAGACAAAAAAAAAATAACACTTCTATTATGTTCCTGTTCCCTCCAAATCTGGCTACCATCAAAAAGCAGCAGAAGGCTCAGCTTGTTCTGGTGGCAGAAGTCGTCTGTGGGTAGCTGGAGTAGGCTGGGCAGCCAGCAAGGGGATGGGAGGGGGATCCAGTCCAGACTGGCTATCAGATCAACAGCTGCTGCAGACTTTAATTTCCTTTTATAGAAGGGAGATCGTGGGAACTGTTGGTCTTCATAGCCTGCAGAGTCTTCAGCTTAAAAAAACTGCCCTCCCTGGGGACCACACGCTGCGTCACATCTCAAATGCCGGTCTGCCCGTTTGCTCAGGTTCCTGCCACAGCCAAAAGCAGCAAGCTTGCCTTTGCTTCCTGCAGGCACCTGTGAAGCATTCCTGTTCTGGGATGCTCCTGGACCATGACTTGGAGTCACAGGAGGTGAGAAAGTCCAGAGGGGTTACAGGCGTGTGGTAAGGGAGATGCAGCGTTAGGGCAACCCAGGAGTGGGATGAGAGATGTGTTAGGAGCCTACACCTGCTGCTGTGCATGGGTACCGCAGGGCAGAGCATGGGCTCTGCTGCCCGCCAGGGTCCTCGGCTGAGGGCCACCGCATAGAGGAGCACACTGCAGTGGAAAGCTGAGGAGCAACTTTCCCACCCACAGCTGCCATTCCCAACCCATCCCCAGAGCCGGGAACACACCTCAGCAGGGAGGGCAGAAGCAGAGAACATGTGTCTCTGCTGTTCCTTCCTGTCTGCATTGCATAAAAACCAGCATAAGCCTGGGGTGGCCGAGGGAAAGGGGACAGGACTTGCATGTGGCCAGGGAAGCTCACGTCCTTAACAGAGTGTACACCTTTTTAGATGCTCACCATTGCAGTCCTCGCTCTTACCAGCAGCTCCTTGTTCTGCAGAAAGGAAGTTGCTTGAGGCCAGAGTTTTATTTACACTGGAAACAAATGTCAAGGCACGGAGCCGTCCGAAAAGTTTGGTGGTAGTAGCAGTTTGCATGGTCTGCGTAGGAAGCTATCTATAGCAGCTGGGAAGCCACAGAGAGCACATGTTATCACCACTCCGCAGGGCACACTCTGTCTGGCCATATACAGGGAGTTATATATAGAGCCATATACAAAAATTTAGAAGAGCCCTGTGGCGGCGTTGGAAAGCCTCACCCAGACACACCTCTGGCAGAATCCTGTCCTCAGCCCCACCCGGGGAGCTGCATATTTCGGAAGGATGCTGGGCAGCCACTGCTGTCTGGGGACAGCTGGTCTGTAAAGCACGAGTGTACAGACTGGAGGGCAAATATGCCCACTCCTTCTAAAATTTCTGATTTCCTCTGAAATATCTTTGTGCTATTTATAGAAACCCCCCCCACCGCCCCGACCCCATTCCCACCTACGCACCTTGCAGGTCAGCACTACGTTAAACAGTCGCGACCAGCAAAACGCTCCTTAATTTAAGAATTTACAGGCTGGGGGGTGAGAGGGTGGATTAAAAAAAATGACAGTGTTGAAGTAGAACTAAAGAACTGTAAAAAATAATCCAGGAGGGTCCTTAAGAGCCTAACAAACTGCCCCAAGGCAGGGTCAGCTGTCCCTTCGTCAGTTGATGCCTTTCAGCCGTGATGCTCCTCCACAACGGGTCTGAAGTTAAAGGAGGCTTTAATGGTATAATAAGCAGTAGGAAGGCTGGGTTCCAGGTTAAAATGTAATTTCGTAAAGCGAGCCTATTTTTGTAAGGCATGGTCATAATTTAAAGAAGGTTGCTAAATGAAGACTCCTGGGCAGCGTAACAGCACATAAATATAGCTCTGTGCTTAGGGAGACCTTCAAACTACCCAAAGGCAGCATGCAATTTCAGCAGCAGTCCTGCGTATTCAGCTTTCTAGGCAGCATAAGCGCCGCTCCTTTCCCACAGGCACTCAGGGTGGGCGATGAACAACAGAAAGCTGCCGCCTTGGCTTCTAGTCGGTCGTTTTCACGTCAAAGTGTCCTTATGCGGATTCCCCATAAAAGGATAAGGTGGGACCCTCCCTCCCAGCGTCTGTGTCACCTGCTGGAGCAAAGGGGACATGGGGGGAGGTCTAGATGGAAACCCAGGAATGGCTCTTGCAGAAATAGCTTCATGAAGGCCTCCGTGCTCTCTCTGACAAGTATTTCAACTCGGACTGCAAGCACGTGAGGTGGCTGGTTTAACTGGTGTACAGGGGAGCTCCTGGTCCTCATACCAGCGCCTGGCTATCATCACTGTCACACGTTAGCACAGAAGCCGTCACATGTATACGTGACTAAAATTCCCAAAACACAGAGTTCCACATGTGTGTCTCCCTCCTTTCATTTGTGAGTTTAACATAAACAACGTAACCTGGCAAGTTGAAAGCTCTTTCCTTACCACAAACATTTCCCCTTCTGTGCACATTTTGAAATTCTCGAAGTGAGAGGCTGCAGATTGTCCTCACAGATTTTCTCTTCCTTGATGAACTTCCCTCATATTGAGAGGCAGGAATGTTTCCTTCCTCGGCATCCTGCTCGTCCTCTTGTGGTAATGGCCACTTCTGTCCAGTCCCAATCCCAAGCACAGAGCCTGTACCCACGGATGGACATTTTAAAGGATGTCCTCGCACTGCAGCTATCAAACAAGGCACTTTGCCAGTGCCTCAAAAACAAAGCAGTAGTGTGGGGTTTGCTGCCTTTGGTGGGTTCAGCGTGAAAACCTTTGGGGGTTGTCATTTTCTGTGCCCTTGAGAAGATGCTGTGGGCAGTTTTTCACCCAGAACATTTGACTGGCTTACAAAAAAACCCACCAAAACCAAACAACCCACCCTACAACAGCTACGGTTCACAAGGAATGATAGAGTTTTCCCTGCTTCCCAAAGCAACAGTGCATTGATTTTTATTCAATTCGGAAACTAATCAGGCAAATAGAGACCAGCAAGACCAAAACTTTAAAACGGTGGGGAGAAAATGTGTATCTATGACATACTGTAACGACTCAGTGGAGTAATTTAATAGTCATTTACTATAACGATGATGAGACTTTCTTCTCTTTCACACAGTGCTTGTCTACAGTGAGGAAAACTTGTTAAGTGGTCTCTACTTGCAACAGCAAAACAAGACCTTTTCAGAACGCAGTATCTGACACCAGCCTACGCAGACCGATATTCTCATTCAACTGATGAATTTCAGAGACATTTCACATTTTAGCTGCAGCAATCGGATCTCCTTACGTGAGGGTCTCTCTCTTTCTCACATCCCAAGAGCAAGTCTTCTACTTCCACAGGGCCACCGATAGCGGGGTCCTTCCGAAATGCAAGGAGATGGGGCTGTCCACAAAGGCTCTGACTTTGGAAATCACTGTTCCTTCCCCTCCACACAAGGTAACCCCAAACTGGATGGCTGAGGACTTGCTACAAAGGTGAAATGTGTTTTTCTGGGAACACTGTTTTTTCTAAGCCGTATTTCATATTTGATATTGGCTTCCATGGAGAACGGCATATTTGATGTAGCTTCGTCAGCTCCTCTTAGGTTGTCTTTTACTTCGTTACAGGGCATGGAGCAAGGTAGGCTTAGTATGTGCTTCAACATACGTATTTTAGATTTTTCCTCCAATGCCCCATTGACTTGTCAGGGTGGTTTTGGTGTGGGTTTTTTTTTTTTTTTTCCCCCACAGCTGATGATTGTTCCATTTAGAACAAAATTTCTCCAGATGAAAAGTTCATAAATACAGACATACTTAGCAAGTCTTCCGAAACGGTGTCATCATATCTGCCAGCAGCTACGTACAAATCAAGTTGCTGTGAAAGGACGTTTAAAACCTCAGTCCTCTGGTCCTATTGAAAGGGTACATTTAATTTCCTTTGTTCAGCTATCCTGTTCAAAGCTGTTTTTTTCTGGAAGAGGAGGTGGAACCACAGACATAGTTTGTGAACCTTCCAGATAAGATAGGGGCGCCCAGCTGGCATACGTTTGTCAGCCTAAGCCAACACCAGCAAGCTGTGACTACTGCTGAGGATTACATAAGGCATTAATGTTATAAATACAGCCTTGATAAACGGGAATAATTAGGGAGCGGGTCTGTTGTACGACACCGTTGCCAGAACATCAAAAGGTTGTGGCTGTGTAGCCGTTCTGCATAGCGCAAGCCCTGGTAGCCAAGGTGGTTTTTACACCCTCAAGCACATGGTAAAGCTGTTTAATTTATTAATTTCTTATTTAGGTTCAGCCTCAGCTATGTAAAGCTGTGGTTAACACAACATTATTACAGGTGGATAGTAATTGCATGGTTTGCTTTTTCTAGCTACATTTAAGCTTCACAGTTCACCTTTAAGTTTTAGCTGCATTTGGATGTCTGTGTTTTAAAATAGATTTTAGGGTATGGATTCTTCCTCTTTCTGTGAAATTGTTGTTCATCAGTTCATCGTTCAACATTTTTCTTGTCAGAAGACATGGTAACCACAAAAATAGGAGAGGAAATGCAATGTAGCATTAACTGCACACGTAAGTCAGCATTAAGAACAGCAAATCATGCACTCAGAGTTGCTTATCATCACAGATTTTTGTCAACTTCAAAACTGATTAACTATTTCAAACCAATTAAAGTAATTAGATTCTCGGCGTGGGGTGAAGGCATACACATTTTGTTGGCTGCAGAACAAACTATGGGAATTAATGGGAAACAAATATGCCTTCCACCACCTTTAGAAAAGGATAACTCTGCTGTCAACATTCAGCCTGAAAAAATGCTGTTATTTAGCTTTGGGGAAAAAAAAAGTTGTAGAATAACTGGGGCCCAAGGAGATGCGAAATGTAAAATCCATATAAACAACCCACGGTAGCTTACAGATACAAAAACCAAAGCAAGAAATATTAGCTGCTTTTTGAAGCAGAACACTGTTCAATCATTTGCTGTGAGAAATTAACTAGTTATTCACAGAATATGATTTTTCACTGTTGTCCCCTTACTTCTGCTTCTCTATCTGGATGTCCCTCACAGATGAGAACCCGGTCACAGATGGGGAAGCTCAGGATTTTGCAAGTCCACATTTGCCCCAAGATAATAAAATACATCATTCCTCATGAAGCAAAGTAAGAAAGTATGAATATTTGGGCTGTTTCCCAGCAGAGATTTAGAGCACCTTATTCAACTTTTCTGAAATTCACAGCTACTTTCTCTAACAGCAGGTGTACTAAATGCTAAAAAACTGGTGGACAGCTCTCCAGCAAGGCAGAGAGACACAGGTGGGGATGGGTAGCTACAATTATATTTCACCTTCATTGTAACTTCAACATGTTCCAAAAACAACCATCCCACTCTACCATGGGCCGACTTGTGGCCACCATCTGATATCAAGGACAAGCAAATACTCTTCTGAATGACTCTTACCCCAAGGTGTTTTGATTCTCTTGCTCCTGAGACCTGAGAGTCTTCTGTTCAGGGAAGCTACCTCAGCCTTTGCTGACCAACACCCCATTAAGCCCCTCCAAGGAAAATGGGACTCCCACGGGAACTGCTGTATGTAGTGTGTCCCCCGCCTGGTAGATCCTCTCTTTCAGGGCTCTCTAGTATCAGTTTTATTTGTAAGCAAATTTCAGGTCAACTCAGGATGTGGGGAATAAAACCAATTCCCAAGCTTTATCTTCCTCACTTCACTCCCTGACATTCCCTGAGTCAGTACCTCCCTCTTGATCTACGCACTTACCCTAGGCAGCTCAAATCCTTTCCACTGTTTTGGTTCCGTTCTTACTCCACTTCCTTATTTTCCTCTTGCCTCCATCCTCTGTATCTCCCAGTTTTAATATTTTCTCTTACTCTGCACCAGTCCTACCCTGGCACCTCACTCCCCCCCACCAATGCTAGCCCTACAGTCCTCTTGCCTCCACCGCTACAGACTTCTTACAGTTGTTCCAGCTACATAGCCTCTCCTCCTACAAGGAAAGTGTCTTACTGGGACATGCCTAGATCACACATCTTACTTCCAAGCCCTGCCCCATGCTCCTTCTCTGCTTTTCCAAGCACACCGCCACCACTGGTGATGTTCCCAATGCTGCCATGGAAATTAATCCACTTACAGAAATAAAAACAATTTCTTTCAGCAGGAAGGCTGCTGACACAAGGACTGTTCTGGTAGCCTGAAGATGAAGATCTCTCTGACATGCACGGCAGTGATACAACTACTCTACCTTTTTCACTTGCACTGCACTGCAAAAATCAGAACCACAGTTATTCCTGAAGCTCTTTTTGCTGACTGAAACTGTCTATATCCTGCCTCTTTGGGCTCACAGGTGGCAAACGGTGAGCTTAATATGGCTTGAGATCCTCAGTTATCTGTCTTTGGAAAAAAAGAATGTGCCTTAACGACTGCCATGCAGAAAGACATCCTGGTGTCTACTGCATGCCTGAAGTGCATAAACTGTCCTGCCACAAACGCAAAAGCTGCAAAGTTACTTGCTTTGATTCTGAGCAGCACTTAAAGCATAGTAAGTAAGGCACTAATACTAAATAAGCTGAGAATGTTCATCGTCTTTCTAACAGCAAACCACTACCACTTACTTTACAGCCCAATGTTTAATTCTTTACACAGAATGGTTAAGAAACTAGGAATTATTTCACACTAAAAGGGAAATATATATATATAAAAATAACCAGAGCGCAGTTGTACAATTTTAATGTATTGCAAAGGCTTGACTTCGGAAACAAGTTCTAATGCTACTCTCGCACACACCTACTCTTTCAAAAGACTGTGTTAAGTATCTCTTACTGACATACATCAATATGCCACACTCATTGACTTCCACACGTAGAGAATATTTCAGATGAAAACTCTTTGGCTAATAATCCACTTCATCTGTGTAGAAGCTACTCAGAAGAATTATAACATTCATTTAGTAAGGCCACACAACTTTAAAAGTCCAGTATATTGAACAAAATAATTTTATTTTTATTTATTTTTTTAACAAAGTTTATGGAATCTGAAAGTAGACGATAAAAGGTAACTTTTAACAGAGACTTAATATGGGAGATTCTCTACCCAAAAATATGTCAAACTTTACGATCATAAAGAACTCCAAGGTTCTGTGCTATACTGTACGATATGTAAACAGATTTTGAAAATACTTTCCTATTATATATTTTGACACAGTATGCACAAATTTAAAGAAATGAAGTTCAAACGCCTCAAGGGATTTCTTAGAAGTAAAGCCATTTGAAGAGCCATTTACAGTCTGTGGCGACAAACTTCTATATAATCAAAATATTTCCTTTTTTCACAATGCAGAATAACCTGCTGAAGGCAACTTCCTATCGAAGTGATGCCAGCAACACAGATCTGATTGTATGACTCCAGCACTTAAAAGAGCACATTGGTTATACATGGCTTTTAACCTTGGGCTACAATTATGCTACCAGAAATAAACTCAAGTCTAAATCAGTCATGTAGAGAGGTGTGTGTCATCTTTAGGAGTTCTTGTTTTCCAGATCTGATGAAGGTGGTGAAGGCGCTCTGAGGTTCTTGTGCTTACATTCAGGGCAGGATGAACTTTGCAAATACCAGATTCTCCAATTAACGACAAACCACAGATCCCAAAGTAGGCATGTAAAGCATCTGAAAGAAGGACAGAAAAGGAAAAAGAAAATTAATGTCAGGCTGTCACAGCCAATTGTTCCTGGATTCCAACACGCCTGAATAATTACAGCCAAGGAAAACAAACTGGTGCTACATTTTAAACTTGGGTTTTGACAGAAGAAACCAATTTCTGCCCAAAGTCACCAGCATGAACTGATAGTCTGTAATCTCTAAAACTAGAGCCTAGTGTTGTTTTATAATAATTCTTGCCCACTACTTTATTTCTTCCTAGTGCTCAGGCCAAACAGCAAAAGAATTTGAGGAGCTGGAAATAATTTCTGTCCACAAAGCAATTTTTTTTCCAAACGTGAAAGAATTTTTTGGCTGATTACTTGATGAACAGCTGACTAGTGAAACACCAAAATTAGTGCCAATAGCTGCCAAAGAGCAAGATTTAGAAGCATGAAAAGTTATTACTTTACCTAGCTTCCCCCCTTCCTGAGAGAATACCATAAGGATTGGAACTCATGAGGTGGCTTGATCAGCCATAATAGATGACTGCCACCAAAACAGGGATGCTCTTATTCCCCTGTCCCACGCTGCTCCTGCTGCCTACCTTATACCAGCACTACAGCTTGCTGAACACCCTCCATGACCTAAAGCAACTGAAAAAATATGGAAGAAAATTAACCCAAACAGAAGACAATGGACATTTTGCTGACATTTTAGTGAATTAAAGTGGTTTGCTGAAGGTTTTGATACACACCAAAGCTAGTGCAAAAAGGGGAAAGGACATGCAGCTGTATTTGGGGAAGCTGGGAGGAAGAGAAGTGAACCCGCCTCCTCTGGGCAGCAGCAAGTCATTAGATTGGATTATCTGCCCATGAAATTACAGGGTAAAGATGGAAAGAGGATGTGAACTTAATGTGCCCCTTATGAATTCTCAACACTTAGTAATCTTTTCAGTAAATTTGTATTTGACTGAAGTGGTATTACCAGAAGGTATACGGACAGAGAGACTCTGGAAAAAGGCTTCTACTTGCCAGCATTAACATGCAGACAAAAGCATGCTTAGCAGATGCAGCCCCTACTGACCTTGCAGAAAGCATGTCAGGCAAGGAGACCTCAACTTCAGGAAACAGAGTATATTAACCCCTGTGGACAGCTGCATTGATACACACTAAAAACCATATACAAACCTAACTACCTGTATACGGCTATTGGTGGGTTTAACCACGAAGTTCAACAGTCATGCAAATCCATGCTAACTTAATACTCAACTTAGTTCTAGCCAAAACACATATGCATCCTGTGTACTCCATTTCCAGCTATGAAATACACCAAACTTTTCAAGGTCAAAAAATGTAGGTTCAAACATTTTGTTTCATATGTAACTCAAATACAGAATGCAGCATGCAACCTCGCAACAAAATAAGGTGTACTTATACTTCCACGAGAGTAAATCTCGCTTCAGTGTTTTACATGTAGTAATTGCGCACACTCATTTTCATCCTCTCACTCCCTTATGTTAAACCTTTTGATCTTTCTCTTGCATAACCTGTAACTTACATATGCAATATAGAAGAATTGGAAGCACATAATTTAAAGATAATAAGTGAGATACACCAGAGTTGTAGCACAACCTCCTGGGGCATGCAGCAGAACCTCTAGTAATTTAAAAGAAAAGTTTCTTTAAATCTAGTCACGACTTAGGCACAAGTCTGAAAAAAACCTCAACTCGCTTAGGTATGTGTTCTAGCAAAATGTGTGGATTAACCCTGGTAGGCAGCTAAGCACCGCACTGCTGCTCGCTCACTTCCCCCGCTTCGCCTCCAGTGGAAGACAAGGAAAGGAAGAGTAAAAGTGAGAAAACTCATGGGTTGAGGTAACTACAGTTCATGGGGAAAGCAAAAGCCACAGGCACAAGCAAAGCCAAATAAGAAATTCATTCATTACGTCCCATCGGCAGGCACATGTTTAGCTACTTCCTGGAAAAACAGCACAACTCCAAACATCCCTGCGTTTCCTCCTTCTTCCCCCAGCTTTTATTGCTCAGCACAATGCCATGTGGTACGGGGTACCCCTGTGGTCAGTGGGGTCCTGGCTGTGCTCTGTCCCAACTTCTTGTGCACCCCCAGGCTGCTCGCTAGTAGGGCAGCATGAGAAACAGAAAAGGCCTAGACACTGTGTAAGCAGTGCTCCACAACAGCTAAAACATCAGTGCTGTTTTGGTCATGAATCAAAAACACAGCACCATATGGCTGCCAGGAAGAAAATCATCTCCGTTAAACCATGTTAATGTGGTTTAATGTTTGTAACAAGCAGTATCAACACAAGGTAGCAGATTTAACAGCTTAACATGAAATACGTATCAGTCACTTTTAAAGAAAGAAAAATACAGTACGTGTTCAGTTCTGGTTTGAAGTATGAATCTTCCTACTAAGCTATTGCCCTTGCCTGCTTTATAAAACAGTAATACTACTACTACAATGATATTCAGAATATTTTTCAGATAAAAGCCTTTCCTATATTTGACAACCTTTAGATCGCTATAAACAAAACAAGTCATGTCCTGATTCACTTCATTATACTCATGTTTTCAGAGCATTACTAGCATTTTAAGAGTATTTTGACTTTTTAGATTCATCTTGAAAGGCAATAAAGTTTTCTAAGGTCACTGCTCAATAAACATGATGCCCCAAACACTATTTTAAATCAAGAAAAAGTGTTAAATAATGCTACTGGCATCCAGAACAAACAGTGTATTGATGTCTGTTAGTATGTGAACATCAAGACTACAAAATAGTGTCTCCCTGAATCATCAGTTGTGAAAAGTTACTTGCAACTTTGGAAGTCCATTTACTATATAGATTACCACAAGCACTTCACCGTTTTCTNTGCAGCTGTATTTGGGGAAGCTGGGAGGAAGAGAAGTGAACCCGCCTCCTCTGGGCAGCAGCAAGTCATTAGATTGGATTATCTGCCCATGAAATTACAGGGTAAAGATGGAAAGAGGATGTGAACTTAATGTGCCCCTTATGAATTCTCAACACTTAGTAATCTTTTCAGTAAATTTGTATTTGACTGAAGTGGTATTACCAGAAGGTATACGGACAGAGAGACTCTGGAAAAAGGCTTCTACTTGCCAGCATTAACATGCAGACAAAAGCATGCTTAGCAGATGCAGCCCCTACTGACCTTGCAGAAAGCATGTCAGGCAAGGAGACCTCAACTTCAGGAAACAGAGTATATTAACCCCTGTGGACAGCTGCATTGATACACACTAAAAACCATATACAAACCTAACTACCTGTATACGGCTATTGGTGGGTTTAACCACGAAGTTCAACAGTCATGCAAATCCATGCTAACTTAATACTCAACTTAGTTCTAGCCAAAACACATATGCATCCTGTGTACTCCATTTCCAGCTATGAAATACACCAAACTTTTCAAGGTCAAAAAATGTAGGTTCAAACATTTTGTTTCATATGTAACTCAAATACAGAATGCAGCATGCAACCTCGCAACAAAATAAGGTGTACTTATACTTCCACGAGAGTAAATCTCACTTCAGTGTTTTACATGTAGTAATTGCGCACACTCATTTTCATCCTCTCACTCCCTTATGTTAAACCTTTTGATCTTTCTCTTGCATAACCTGTAACTTACATATGCAATATAGAAGAATTGGAAGCACATAATTTAAAGATAATAAGTGAGATACACCAGAGTTGTAGCACAACCTCCTGGGGCATGCAGCAGAACCTCTAGTAATTTAAAAGAAAAGTTTCTTTAAATCTAGTCACGACTTAGGCACAAGTCTGAAAAAAACCTCAACTCGCTTGTGTTCTAGCAAAATGTGTGGATTAACCCTGGTAGGCAGCTAAGCACCGCACTGCTGCTCGCTCACTTCCCCCGCTTCGCCTCCAGTGGAAGACAAGGAAAGGAAGAGTAAAAGTGAGAAAACTCATGGGTTGAGGTAACTACAGTTCATGGGGAAAGCAAAAGCCACAGGCACAAGCAAAGCCAAATAAGAAATTCATTCACTACGTCCCATCGGCAGGCACATGTTTAGCTACTTCCTGGAAAAACAGCGCAACTCCAAACATCCCTGCGTTTCCTCCTTCTTCCCCCAGCTTTTATTGCTCAGCACAATGCCATGTGGTACGGGGTACCCCTGTGGTCAGTGGGGTCCTGGCTGTGCTCTGTCCCAACTTCTTGTGCACCCCCAGGCTGCTCGCTAGTAGGGCAGCATGAGAAACAGAAAAGGCCTAGACACTGTGTAAGCAGTGCTCCACAACAGCTAAAACATCAGTGCTGTTTTGGTCATGAATCAAAAACACAGCACCATATGGCTGCCAGGAAGAAAATCATCTCCGTTAAACCATGTTAATGTGGTTTAATGTTTGTAACAAGCAGTATCAACACAAGGTAGCAGATTTAACAGCTTAACATGAAATACGTATCAGTCACTTGTAAACAAAGAAAAATACAGTACGTGTTCAGTTCTGGTTTGAAGTATGAATCTTCCTACTAAGCTATTGCCCTTGCCTGCTTTATAAAACAGTAATACTACTACTACAATGATATTCAGATAAAAGCCTTTCCTATATTTGACAACCTTTAGATCGCTATAAACAAAACAAGTCATGTCCTGATTCACTTCATTATGCTCATGTTTTCAGAGCATTACTAGCATTTTAAGAGTATTTTGACTTTTTAGATTCATCTTGAAAGGCAATAAAGTTTTCTAAGGTCACTGCTCAATAAACATGATGCCCCAAACACTATTTTAAATCAAGAAAAAGTGTTAAATAATGCTACTGGCATCCAGAACAAACAGTGTATTGATGTCTGTTAGTATGTGAACATCAAGACTACAAAATAGTGTCTCCCTGAATCATCAGTTGTGAAAAGTTACTTGCAACTTTGGAAGTCCATTTACTATATAGATTACCACAAGCACTTCACCGTTTTCTGCATTTTCTTCTGGCTTTCTTTCTAAAAACATTATTGCACAGCAAAGACAGGTTGACTATCCAAATTTAAACAGAGCTTTTATGAAGTAGGAGCTACAGAAGTTCAAATTCTGAATCTGTCTTAGAAAGCACCTTTGGAAAAAATGGCATATTCTTACTTTGCAAGCTTTGCCTGGAATATTCTGTTACATCAGAGTTTTGTGACAAAACCAAATTGAGGCCACTTATCAGCTTTACAAATGCTAACCGCTTCAAGGAGAAAGAATCATTTCTGTCCATGTTGAGTCTCAACAGAACTATTAACTCATTTGCAAGATGACCCATACCACTCTGTTACCTTCACATTTTGCATTTACACTGAAGTCGAGAGGACTATGTACAGTTCATCAACAATAGGCTTTTGAGAACAATCAAACTTGCACAGACACTTCATGTTAGTAAAGTGTGAAATCTTTACTGTGGAGACATACCATGATCAAAAGACAGCTTGCCTTTCAGATACTAGCTTGTAGGAAGCTCAGCTGTGTACGTATGGCAATGAAATCACAGTGCCATAGAAACGTTCTTGGCAATGCTGCATTTATAGTCATTCTTCACATCAGAAATGCATTAACTTTTTACTCTCCTTCAAAACCTGAACACAGACTTGGGTCACCATCTGCCTGAGGAAAGAATGCTGCAATAAACCCACCTATCCCAGTAAAACAAAAGAGACAGCAAAAGCTTGCTTTATAGAAAACAGCAGGGTTCAGACTGAAACACCACACAAATCAAAGGAAAACAGCTTTATTAGTAGTCTTGCCTTTCTCAAATCTTATCTCAATCAATCATAGCTATGTTAAAAGACAGGTTAAGGAACTTTGCACATGAATGGGGTTTTAAACAGATTTTTTCATTAATAGCTCACGAAGTAAATGGTTCATCAAGACAAACAGAAATATTTCCTCCAAGTAATACTGACTGATCCACATAATGCAGAGTAAATATAGCTAAGTCCTCAGGAATCCTAAGCTCGTTTTCAGGGGAGTGGGCAGAGCACATCTGTCATGAGGACTGTGTTCTCAGTGTGGGTCCACCTTGAAAAAATCTCAACTGTTGTTCAAAATGAAATGATGAACAGATGAAAGATCAGGGCAGAGATTCTGAACAGACTCAGCCTTTATTATGACTAAATTTTTATCTTCTTTGGTCAGTTTACAAACTGTTTATCTTCCCTGTACAAAATGCCACTGGGCAATACTACTGGCACGAGGTTTGTTTTTACAAGTTTGCAATGCTTTCATTGATTTCTAGCATCTTTTAAAATTATTTCAAATTAAAAATTTTTAGCGTCTTTTCAAGTTTTTCACTACTTCAAATTATCCACTTCCAAAAGGATAAAAATTAACTTTCAAATACACTACATATAATTGCTATGTGTAACTACAATCTGTAAATCATAATATGTAACTATGTAAACTTTGACTGTTTTTACATACATCAGTGTCTTCTGAATAAGCTTAAAGGATTCCTTTATTAAGGCAACGAGTTCTTAGAAATATTTTACTCAGACGATTTACAGAGATACCCACTGCACAATATTCCCTTTAACTACAACATTTAAACACATACGCAAAGGCTTGTCCAGCTCTGAATAGACAGTGATACTCTTTTAGCAATAGTCTAAACAGCAGCTCACTTGCTCTGTGGCTGAACAAGGAAAAACTGTACCTCCCTCTTTCCACTTAAACCATGAAAACCTCGTAATATTTTAAAGGCTTTTTTTTTTTCCCCATTTTTTGACGGAGACTGAGGGGAAAACTTCTTTACACCTCTCAGATGTCTGACCACTGGAACGTATTTCTAGCTTAGAACGCATTCACCATAATTTTGAAAAGTAAATTTACCTGGATGGCTGTCTGGCCACTTGGCAAATCCACCAACAAGGCGATCTTGAGTTGACAGGATGTAATTTCGGTTTTTCTCTAAATTTGTATATTGGAATATGTTCAACAGCTGAAAAGAAATTAGACCATTACAGTAATATACTAAATCTTAGGTTTTTAATACAAAAATATAGACCTGATTTAAGAGATAACAAGTGATAGCAGACATAGCGCTAATCCGGTAAACCTCCATATCTTGCATTTTTGCAGCATGAAAGACCTTTATAGTGATCTGTGCATATTCATGCACTTGTGCCAAATACGTAACTTTTTCAAGCAAAGAAGAGATATGATGCCTAAAGAAACCAAAACAAGTCAGTAACTATCCGGTAGCTGTTCTGTACACTACCTTCAATGTTGCTCCCACCCAAAAGGAATAGCAAGTGTCTACGGGTTTGTTGGGTCGTCCTTGGTAGCCAGTCTGTTGTCTCATTATACACCACCTTCTTATTCTGTTCAGTTCTTTTTCTGAAAAAACTTCCTCCAGTTTACCCATCAAACACAGCGATGCGATACCACAAAACGTAGAGCCACCTGTGAAGAAAGAGTTGTTTTTGCAATTGTTTGATACCCAGATTTTCACTGAAGCCTGTATGATCTCAGTCAGAACTTTAACTAGGGTAGTAACAATTAAATCAATGGATTATTAAAAGTATGAAAGTGTTAATTTTAAGTCTAAAATATAAATAAATAAAGCCACTTTACTTCAGCACATATGTCAAAGGTGGGAAAAACCTCAATCCAACTCTCACAAACAGACTTGAATTCATTTTCTTAAAGTTGGATTGCCTCTCAATGCTGCGCAATTTACATTACACAGCAGTCCAGAAATAAGCACATTGCAACACAACAGAAAACATTTCTTCATATGTAACTTAAAAAAGAAAGCTGTTGGGATGCCACCAATCAGATTGAAGCAGAGATGCCAAAGGCTGTCTCAGACACAATCCCCCAGAGGATATAAACAGACAGGAGTGTCTGATGAGCAGAAAGCCAAAAAAAAATTAATGGGGAAAAAAAAAAGGCATGGTTAATACTATGAAAAGACTGCTGGACTCTCATGGTTGTAGTAAACACAAATTAATCTTCTAAGAATTTTTTTGTTGTCAAGGAAACCACACAGTAAATTTTGGAATTAGAAGAGAAACTCATGTTCTTTGTCTGTCTATCATGGCCATCAGTTTTTGAAGCCCATCAAAACTCATCCTGAGTCTATTACCTGATATGATAAAATTACAGTCTGGGAAAGACCATAAACAAGCTGTTGATACATGATTTGGGGACCAAAGTTTCTTACACTATCCTGGTGCTAGAAGACTCCTGGAACTCTAAGGTTATTTTCATTCTGATGCTGCAATGTAGCAGGAGAAGGATGCTGAAGTAATGCTATCTGTTATCACTAGCATTCTACAGTAACTCAGTTAACTCATTTTTTAAATACATAGGGTGTATAGTTTAAGATTTTCAACTTTAACCATCCTGCAGGAAGAAAACATGGAATCCTATCAAAGCTCCCTACTAAGGATAAAGCTAGCAAACATTTGATAGATGTAGTATCAGTCACATAAAACTCAATAGTTTCTGTCACAAGCAGACCATTACTTCATGGTGTAGAAACATTTTGCTTAAAAATACCAGTCTCCTGGGAATTGCTATCCTCACAACTACCAACTGTTTACAAAAATTAACTGCTGCTTCAAAATTTGAGCCCCCAATGGATGCTGTAATCTATCAGAGGAAATGTTTCTAGGTTTTACTAATAGCTGCTGAAATTGGAGATTATCAACTGCATTGCACAAAATCTCTTGCAGATAAATCCACAGTACATGTGGAAAAAGTTTTCTCCGTCAGCAAGAGATGAGAACTACAGCCAACACCTTTCAACAAAACATTCATAAGGTAAGATTAATGGAGTTGATACATCAAGAGCCATCTGGTCTGATACTAAGCTGGAACTAAGGGAAGATGACGGATGATATTCTCAGGCTTGTTTTGGATTTGCTCCTTCTCATCCCACTTCCTTAAAATCAGAAAAGAAGGAAAGGCATGACATACCCTGCACCTCTCACAGCTTTTTCAATAGCAGTCTTAAAAATAGGCATAGGACATTTTAACATTCTTACCATGAGATTCCAGTCCAGCTCCCTGTGCCAGGCCGTTATCGTAAGACTGAAGAAAAAAAACCCAAACCAGTTACTTTAGAAACAAATCACTTTCACAGACATTGCAATTTCTCAGTTTACTAGCAAAATTATCATCAGATTATAATCACCATTTAACCTGACTAAATTCTGAACCTACAGCTCAAAAGGCTCTTGGCACAAAACAGTTAACAAAGCCTTATTTCACTGCAGACAGCTTTTATGACTTCATGTCGTGGAGTTCATTTTAGTTGTGACGTATGTTACAAGTCTGAAAATAGATAAACATGTCTTTGCCAAAAAGGGGAAGCATGTTATGCAGATAACCATTAAAGAAAAAAAAAAAACAAACAATTTTTTTATAAAAAGAAAAAAATGGATATGTATTTTCCAACAAAATTAAATGTATAAATTAAACCTGTCTTTAACCCACAAGCTGGTTAACATACAAAAAGGCAAAATGCACTGCGTGCAATGTACTAGTGTGTGTACAATACTTAAGTACAATAAATGCTTTAGTAAGGAGCAAGAACATCAGGCTTTAACAAAATGAAGACTGGGGGTGGGGCAGGAAGGAGGAAACAAGAAGCGACAACATAATAAAGCATACTATTGGACTAAACTTAACCTGCCCTATAAAATATTACCATTAAAAAAAAAAATACCTTAACAATGCTGGAAATCAATTTGTTAAGTGAAAGAAAATGGAAAAACTCTAGTCTGACAAACAAAGCACCAAAAATACAGTACAGGTCTGTTACAAACAATCTAGAACCAGATGATACTGTATATGTAGGAATAACAATCTTTCTTCCCTAAAAATTCATTAAATCATTTTGCATGATAAGAAACAAGAGATCAGAGTAAGTTATTCATAAAATGGAAAATTTTTATTTTACAAGAGTTCATAGAATAATTAGTAAGTTATACACTGGACAAATACCAAACTGTTTAGTAGGAACAGAAATGAAGTTTAACTTGTAAAGTTAAATCACGCAGGTCCTACATCTTCTATATTAGCTGCTCAACGAATAATTGGTTCAATATCTGATCAGACAGCTAGAAACCAATTTTAAATCGCCCCGCCTGGGTGCTTACTGTGAACTTCAAATGTTTTCTCCAAAACATTTAACAGTGGCTAGTAGATACAGGACACCTTGACAGACCAATAGCGACTCACATAGTCCTAACCAAAGAATGGCTACAGGACCTAGCGTGTCTTCAGTAATGACCTAAGGATTATTTTTTTAGATCTGTTTTTAAAGCTGACATTGAGAAGAAAAAAAGAAACAGTGGTATACACAGAAGTTACATTAAAGTTATATTCCTCGGTTTTTAAGTTGTTGCTGCAAGTTGATGCAACTAAAAAGACCAACATCTGCTACATACAGTTCAAGCTGCAGCCTGACCTGCTAAAGTTTGAACCAGTCAATTTTAAGTAATCCCTATGAACATCTGAATGTTGAAATACAGTGTAAAGTTACTTTAAACTCTTTGCTCTGCCTTTTGAGAACGCGATCCAAATGCGCTACCACACTCCACAGGCCCAGTAATTGCTAAGCAAAGGCAAGCTGATTAGTAAAACTAGGCTGGCAAAGCTAATTAACTCTACAAACAGTAATTGTAAGAGGAGGTGGTTTGCTTTATGTATAACAAAGTAATTAGCTCTGGAGAAAAGCTGTTAAGTGTGCATCCCAGACAGCGTACTATGTTGGGCTGTACAATTAGCTTGAAATTTTAATAGACAATAGTTGACCTTTGGCTGACTGGTGCCTATTTATTTACAGACAGCAGCTGCTCTTTGGGGACTTGTGTGCATTAAAGAACTAGGGAAATATGTTTGTTTCTTTGTCTTTTTGAAAAGCCCCAGGAAATTAGATGCAAAAGAGGCTCTAGGTTACTGCAACATGAAAACTGCATAATTAAATACTATCCTCAGGAAATGTGTAAATCCAGTTTTGGGTGCAATCTTTGCTTCACAGTCTAAAAGTTTCACAACCAGCTTAACTGTATCAACAGATTCATGTACCTGCATTTCAAGACGTCTCTACTATACTAGAAGAAGCAGATGGTATACTTAAAGCTTCTTGCAATATCTCTACTTAAAAAGCAAATTTGTGGTAAACCAATCAATGTTGCAAAAAGCAGTATTTTAGAGTCTGTGGAAGTAATTCAAAATTTCAGCATCGTAGTGTCTATTGTTTTTTGGTTAGTGATATATCTGACTTTTAAATAGGAAAGCCAAAAATCAACCTATGCTAATAGAAATCAGGTGATTGGAACCTGATTATTTTACTGACAATAAAACTGATCCAGAATTATTTTTGTGATCAGTATTGTACACTTTTTAGTCAAGTGATAGGAAGAGGGCTCTCCATTCTGTAAGAAGATTCAGTTCTTAACAGTTACTGCTCCGACTAAAGCAACACCATTGTTTCATGTTCCAGTCTTCTGCTGTTCTTGACATGCCTAACTACATAAACCCCCTCCCTCCTTCAGCTGTATTGAAATATCTGTAACAATACTTATACTACATCACTAAAGAGAATAAATTCCAAAGAGTAAGCTAAAATATCCAGAAGCTTATTACAAAGATTACAGTGTTTAACCAGTCATGTTACTCTCCATCCAGATTAGTTCCACTTCACATGTATGCCAATTCAAATAACTGAGAACAAGTTTGTGAACTATCACTTGCTTCATCTATGTGCAAATGGTGACACATGACAGTAAACCAAAACCACACCTTTCTGTCACAGCAGTTTACTACTGAGCAACGCAATCTCTTTTGTTTTATAATTAATGGAAGTACCAGAACGAGGTAACATTGTAGCAAATCAGGAATACGCATTTGCAAGAAAGTCTATAGCAATATTTACTGTATAGTTAGTTACACAAGGAATAAAAAAATGAAACAATCTCAAATAGAATTTACTTTGAATTTAATATACATAGATTATTTTTAGCACCATCTACAGAATCTTAACAGGAGAAATCAAGCTAACATTCTTCGATACCATATTTCACATTAACTGTATTTAGGAAATACATTTTAAGAAATACTTGGTTCATGTGATAGGTACTTCAATTGGAATACATCTCAAGAAGGTTGGTGGGAAGAGACAGTTTCACCACTGTGAAATTATTTTCACAAAGGGCTACTCCCCAAACATTTGAGACTTCTTCAAACACATCTTCAACTCTACAACGTGACCAAGCAGGATGCAATGACATTGTGTATTTGCCTAGAGGTGCGAGACACTTTGCAACCCAGTTAGCGCATTGAAATACTGGTCTATCCAAACAGCGCACACCCAAAAAACCCAGACAAAACTAGTGGATGTGTGCATACCAACCTGCAGTGAATTAAAAGTATACCAACGCTTTTAAAAAAGAAGTCTTACTGAACACAGTGTATAGTAAATCTACCAATACACAGTAAACTTCGACAAAAACATAGCATCTCTTGTTACACATTAGCACATGCTAAGGAGACTGCTGCCTACAGAACACTGCTTACAGGATCTCTTTAAGTTACTCTTTGAGCTAGACAGCAAAAGACACAGTTTTTGTGATAAGCCACAGCGTCTTCTGGACTCAACCATGTCCAGATTCCAGTTTTACTTCACTGGTCAACTGAAGTATTATCATGAGCAGGAGGTCTTGTTCTGTTCAGGCTTCATTTTATTTTTTTTTCCCCTCAAAGTGGCATCAATTTTCCCAGTACAAACATAACAATTGGAATCTGCAAGTACAAGGATGAATGCTAAGGCTCTAGAAGCAAACTATAAATTTGGTTCAAGATCACTGAAGACAGTAAATCTCCAGTGTCATATCAAAGCTCTAAACTTTCAAAACATCTCCCCGTGTGTGGTCTACCAATGGCCTCATATGATGCTCTCTTGTTCTTGTCTTAGAAAGAAATAATTGTTCCCCGCTCACTTCATCTTTTCAGTGCTACTCATTACTTTACATACCTCCGTCACACTCCACTTAATTACCTAATTTCCAGAATCCAGAATCCTAGTATAGTAAATGCTCCTTTTACACAAGCAGGTTCATACCTTGACAATTCAACTCAACTTTCTTTGCACCCTTCCTAGTTCCATCATATCCTTTGGGACCAAAAACTGCACTCAAGTGTGTACAAAATGCTAACTTAACAGTTCACGTGAAGTACAGAACACCACAATGAGGACTGTGCTCTTTGGTTTTGTTCTCTATTCTTCCTTAGTATTTGATTTTCCTTTTGTATCTCTGCTAAGCTATCTGATTAAAGGCTAATCTCGGTAAACACAAAGGGTCAGAGGAGGAATAACCGTCTGGAACTAATGCCTGAAAGGTGAACACCCTGACTCGGCTGCTCCTTCAGACTGTGAAAGGAGAACAGGTAAATCATCGTCCCTGGGTGAAACCCACCAAAAGGAGCCAGCACGGATCTCCTCAACCTGGAAACCCATGCTAACTAAAGTGGGCTACTAACTACCAGGGTACAGGGGCTCTTATGGGATGCAGGGGAAGAAAATTCTGGGATTGTATAGAACTTGTTAATGGGGTGTTTTCTGGGGAATGCAGGGGCGTGCACAACTTATCACAGGATGGCTAGGGAAAGCACCAATGGTGTGAATGGGAAAGATCAAAGCAGACTGGGGAAGAACAAGCAAGGAAAAACAGAGGGGAAAAGGGGATAAAAGGTACAGTGTGAACAGACTGCTGGTCTGTGTGCTTGTATCACTGAGCCCTCCCCTTTATCACCTCAGTCAGTCCAAGACTTATTAAATGCTATTTTTAACTATCTTCTGTGGACATGTGCTATCTATTCAGTGTGTGTATACGCGAATGCTAGTGAACTTCGTGCCCAAATATCTGGTGGGTAAGACAGGTGGTCTGAGTACCAGCAACTGGAGTGGCACCACAAATCTCAGGGGCTTGCAGGCTGACCTGCCAGAAGCGAGGGAGACATGAGCTGTAGGGGACAGCTGTTGGGTGGACTATCAGTACCAAGCACAGCATCAAGGCTTTCTCTTTTTTTCCCACTTCACCACCCCGCAGTGAGCAGGCTGGGACTGGAGAAGAAGTTGTGGGGTGACACAGCCAGGACAGCTGAAACCTCAGGGGATAATTCCATATCTTGTAACCTCACGCTCAGCCATAAAACTGGGGTAGCAGAAGAAGAAGGGGTGGGTAGGAGGGAGGTGTCTTCCAAGGCAGCTGATGCTTGGAGACTGGTTGGGTATCAGTCTGCTTGTGGGAAGTGGTGAGTGACTGACTGCCTTTGCATCACTTGTTTTCTTCCTCTTTTCTTGACTTAGATTGAACTGTCTTTACCTCGATCCACGAGTTTTCTTGCTTTTGCTCTTCCTATTCTCTCCCCTGTCCTGCTGAGGGGCGTTGAGGGGAGTAAGCAGAGTAGAAACATATTAAAAGGCATTAAAAGCAATGTAGGTGTGACAGGACAAAGTTTTGTTCATACTCTCCATTCTAGTATGCAGGCTAATGTCATGAATGCACAAGGTATGAATTAGACTGATTTTACATTTTTCGAAAAAGAACATATGAAGAAAATACATGTTTACAACTAGTCTATGGCAGCGTGCCAGAAAGCTTCTTGTGATGTACAGTAAGAAATGCTTATGCACTACCTCCCTCCTTAAAAAAGAAATATAAAGTAAAAAACAATTTTGTCTGAAGCAGGATATTAAGTCCTTTTTAGATTTGTTTCTCACTTAACTTTCACAATCTCTCTGCTGACAGCAACGACTAAAACACACTCATTTACAACAGAAATTGTATGTCATCATAAATTTGGCTCTTTTTTGTAAACTGGAAGAGTTTACTGTGTAAGTTTACTCACATTCAGGGAACTGTAGTTTTCAAGCTTACTCAGCTGTTTTGAAAATAATTTATTTTAAACTTGGAAAATGACACTCAATTAAACTAATGAAAGCATCATGAAAAAAACATGAAAACGCTTTTGCTCCAACCTAATATGAAGACAGTTTGCACAGACACGGGAAAAAAAACCCAAACTAATATTTTCCTTCATTCCAAACATCTAATAAATAATGAAATGCATATCTAGAAACACTTATTAAACTTGAACTGATGTCAATAATTAGTTTTTCCTTTGATTTTGTATATCATTTAAAAAGCAGGTCTACAGATCATTGAATTGCGAGGATTTTATTGATGCAGTGCTCTAGGCACTTTTTCAAAGTTATAGGAACATCAGGCCTCAGTTTTCAAAAACTTGCTTTCAATTTTACATTGAGTTTTGAAGAAAAAAGATTAGATTGAAGTTGCAGTGAACATACACACTGAGTAAAAACATTTTGCTAGTACACACATTACAAAGAAAATACAAATGCAAAAACCAACGTACTTTTTCATTTTCAACTTGGTAAAGTAGGAACAGAAAAGAAAGAAATTACTAGAATATTTCAATTTGGATGGAGAATTTTTTGCCATAGTAAAGAAATAAAGCTAGTAACTTTAAAATGTAGTAAGAAATAACACTTTGTGAATACTCACCATACTTCTTCTAATGTAGTCTATCGCTTTTTTCATATCCATGCCTGACCAGTTATCGAGCATGTAGCAGATGCAGGAAGCACAGTACACAAACCTCATATCATTCTCACTTCCTTCCAGCACTGCACAGAAGCTGAAAGAAATGTTTCTGTCATTTTACACTGCACAGCCTCTTATACCAGAAAACATGAAAAGCATTTTAAGGAATTGCGTAATTTTTCCTTTCAAAATGAGTTACTTCTATTTACAGTATCCACATAAATATAACCCTAAGCTATACTAGGTTTTCCTTTTTGGAAGATTTGACTCTAACTAAGCCAAGCAAAATGAATACAATTGTTAACATATAGGTTCCTGGGTGACTTTACTTCCAGCAATGTAATGACACTGATTTTTATTCAAAGACGTTAATGCTTACATTCTTTCACTTATCACAGCACATACTGATGTATGAGATAATAATTTTAACATTTACTATTCTTGGCGGAATTCTTTGCCTTCCTAGAAAACTTCATAGCTCACAAGGCTTTCTTTCCTGTCTGCAACTTCAGTGTCAGTTTTCCATATAATTGTTATTACTACAATTTCTAATACAAATGGTAAAAATTACTTTCAATACTGTTTTTGATTTCACATGGCTACAATATTTCCAAACTCTATGAAAACTTTGAAGTTATTGTGTCTGGGTTATCTAGGTACAATTCTGTGCTCTCTCAGAGACTCTTAAAATGAAGATGAATACTGTGATTTGCTGTCTGACAAGCCTCCACTTGATTCAAAGCACTAGTTAGAATATTTTTATGAATTAACCATTGGCAAGAAGCCAGCACAATAGAATATCTTTGTAAGTCCTCCTGACAGATCTCCTCTAAAAAAAAGAAAGAAAAAAAAAGTTACTTCTGACTTCAAGGACAGCCTTTTAAGCATGACTATCACCACTATGATGCTCCCTCTTTAACCCTGAAATGCAAGGATGTACACCATTATCTTTTTGCATAGAAAGCCTCCAACATTTACTGGGAGATACTTTCATCTCTCCTAACTGCAACAGTGCCAGGCCCTGCTCTTTGCAGCTCAGATGGGGATGACCTCCATTGCTTTCTCGATATGGCACAGGACATTCTGGGAAACCAGAACACTTAAAATCTGCCAGTAGTGTGGTTTATAATCTCTCTAATCTCGCCCCATCCTCAGGTGATAACTGCATTGTACGTTATCCAGATACCTTAGTTGAATGTGATTTGAAGTAAGACAGAAATTGAAATGCACGCATTTATTCATAATGTAAAAAACCACAATATAATTACAATTTTTTTTTTTTTTTAGTTTTTGTTTCTTCACTTATGCCTTTTATTAACTAAGACTACCATACTTATACTAGGGTAACAACCGAAAAACGTCTTTTCCCCTTATTCAGCTCAATTGCTGTTTCCATCTGGACAAGATGTTAACTCAAGTTCTGCGCTTCGCACATCCCTTTCCCTTTGGGGCAGTAAAAGCAGTTTTCACAGGTATGAAAACATCTGTCACACTTGAAATTGACTCCTGCCAAAGTGAGATTTCTATACCAGAGATGTGCAAAGCACCCTCCTTTCCCTCTAGGAGCTACCTGGCACTCTTCAGCAGGGACTACATAACACAGGATCATGTATGAGTTATCAGTCTGTACATTAAAGCTACACATGACAGAAACACGTAGAAGAGGTTAACTGCATGTAGCTTTTTACTGTAGGGGGAGCAACTAGGGAGTTGCTAGGGAGCAACTCCTTCCTTCCAGATACATTTTAATAACAAGAATGGTCCAACTTATAATAGGAATGCTTAGAGCAATAGAACAGACACCTCCACATGTTTGAAGAAACTGCAAACTACAGTAGATCAACAAGTACATCTATATACACCTGTATGCGTGCATTAGGACATGGCCCATTAAGGTCAGTCTGCTGTTATAAATAACAGAAAATTGTACATCATATAGTTCATATTCACTGCTTAAATTCTGAACATTCTGGTGTTTTGTGTTTGTTTTTTTTTTTCTTTTTAAAAAACACATGCAACACTGCATTTTAATACTTACATAATTAAAACATTTTTTTAACACAAGATGTCTAGATGATACAAAGCCATTTGACCAAAACAAAAGCTTTCTTAACTCATGAATGGTTGACTGCAATTTCATTGTGAACTCAAACATAACTTCTTCAGGAACATTTCTACAATTCAGCATTTTTTAAAGTACCCGTTGAAAAAGGACATTCAATAAAATTTAACACCACAGACAGATCATGTGCCCTAGCAGAAGTTTTCATTAGCTACCAGTTTCAGTGTATATTAAACAAACAAACAAACAAAAAAAAAACCCCACCAACAGAAGTACCTTGGGGGTATATACACCATATACTAAAAAATGCATGGAAAAAGAACGAATCTCACGATGAAGTTTAGTAATTCTATACTCCTATTACAAGTAAAATATAGGCTGATTCATCCTGTATATTGATACCTTGAATCTCTCAAAACTAAATAAAGCTCAACCTCCCACCAAGCAGAGCAAACATTATCATAATACTGTTCCATGGCACTGCAAAAAAACCCAGACAATATGAACACAGAAAACCTCACTTATCTGAAGGATAGAGCAGAAAAACTACTATCCCCAAGACATAAGCCAATCCATTAACTTTCCAGTAATAGGTATCTACAGTTGTAAGCAAACATTGTCATTCTCCAGTATCAAAGCAAATCCATACACAAAGTGCTGCTTGGTCCTGTAAACCGGCATGTGTTCTATTACTGATACTGATTACCCACCAAAGCATTTTCTAACATAAAGAAGATATTATACAGCTACTTTCATAAAAACCATGTTTCTTATGTTTCATTCCACACCTGGGTTTTCTATTAACCTTCTGGAGAGTTGTAGAACACAAAATATCTTTTACCTTCCATCCTCCAGCTGGAGAGCTCTCAGTCCTGCCAGTACAGCATCTTTATTTACTCGACTTAAATCATCTCCAAGAATCACCAGACATGACAGACCTGTGTAAGTCATTGCTATGTGCCCACTATCATAAGGATGAGATATACCTGGACCCTAGAAAAAGGAGGGGAAAAAAATAAATTGAAACATCGTAAGACCTTATATTGGTGTCAAGCATCCATTTTAAAAAAATAATTAAGAGCTAAACAAAGTTCTTTTCCCTTCAATCATTATGGATAAACTGAAGGCATCCCACTTAACTGTTCTGAATCAAACAAAGCTACTGCACAGCTCTGCTACCCTTGTAAACAGTTGGTCAGTAGAAAGCTTTGGAAAAAAGCTTTGCCAAGACTGACATTTATGCAAGTTCAGCAAAGAGATGGGATGTGCTCAATTGTGCCTAAGTTTATCCTGACACACCACTGGGCATTAGCTTCCTGGCAGCTGGGTAAGCTCTGTTAATCAGCCAAACCTCTGGAGGTCCCTTCCACAAAGACTTTACAATCTAATGATCTACAAGTAGAAAGCAGTGTGAGGGATTACTAGTAATCTCTCTGTCAATTGAAGCAATAGCAAATTAGCCTCTCATCTACGATCATGTCTATTCTAAAACAACAATCAGAGCTTAAGCAAAGTATTTATATAGCAAATAACATCAGCGGAGAAGCTAAAGTGAGAGTTAAATGCTGACTAGTCACATGATACAAGTCACAATAATGGGTGGGGGGATTGATGCAGCTGTGCTAAAATTGTTATTTTCCCTAAGCACATCCCGGACTGTACCACTTTTTGACAACAGAAACCACATGTAACAAGATGACTTTGTATACTTGGGATAGTTCAATTTGGAGCAACGGGAAGACAACTTTTTTTTAAAAACGATAAAAAAATATTTGTCTCTACTGAGCAGTAGAAACAAGCAAGTTTTTAAACCAAGTTTTACTAGGATTCTTAACTAGTTAGCTGCCATTTTTATTTTGCAATTCATCATAAAAACACATGCAAAAAGTAATATAATCCAAATTAAGTAAGATTATATCATATGTACACAGTCTTTTTCAGGCAAGCCACGCTATTTCCAAAGCCAAGAAACTTTGATTCTAATAAGAAACTTGGAGAAAAATACTTATTACCCACTAGGCAGCAAGGGACTGTTCTCACACTAGGGAATCAAACACAGTTGGGAAAGGGAGGCAGAAAACAAGGTGAAAGTGGCTGCAGCAGAACTGAAAAAGCTCTAGGTACTCAACAGAGAAGGGCAACACGGGAGTGAGTGCTGAGAGCTGCATCTCCTCTCCCTCATTTCCAGCCTTGGACTCTCTGTTGAGAAGAGGGCACAATCTCAACAGCTTACACACACACAGACACTCACACTCCCTCTCTCTCTCTCACAGAACAGCTGAGGTGGGAAGGGACTCTGGAGTCATCTGGTCCAACCCCACCTGCTCAAATGGGGTGACCTAGAGTCAGGTGCCCAGGATCCTGACCAGACGGCTTTTGAATATCTCCAAGGATGGAGACTCCACCACTTCTCTGGGCAACCTGTGCCAGTGCTCGGTCACTGACAGTGAAAAAGTGTTTCCTGATGTTCAGAGGGAATCTCCTGTGTTTCGGTCTGTGCCCATTGCCTCTGGTCCTGTCACTGGGCACAGTGACAATAAAAGCCTGGCTCTGTCCTCTCTGCACCCTCCCTGCAGGCATTTATGCACATTGGTAAGATCTCCCTGAGCCTTCTCTTCTTCAGGCTGAACAGTCCCAGCTCTCTCAGCCTTTCCTCCTAGGAGAGATGCCCCAGTCACAGACTTCCCCATGGGGCACCCCACAGACGGAGGACAGCTGTGCCCTCAAACAGCTTAGAAAAAGCTACTGCAGTCATGAAACATGTTTTTCTAACTTGGATGCATGACAGGCTCTAGTCTCAGAAGGAACAACTTGGCCTAACATACAAATTATAGGCATTTTAAGTCTAACAGAACCAAAAATATTCCTTTCAGAATACCTTCCCCTTAAAAAATTTATTATAAGCAGCTTAACCCTTGTGATGCATCAACTTAGTACAAATGTAAAATTCAGCTAAAAAAAACCCTGAAATATAGGGTGACACAAATTTGCCCTGACAAAGAGATGTATTCAGTTTAATGAATAAGTAATTGATTAATTCACTTTTAAGCAAAGCAAGTGTCTGTATTATAAAAAGCCAAATTTGAAACAGTTCTTGTGCTAAAAGGATTATCAATGTTCCAGCTTTGCAGCTAAAGCGTCTCATATTTTGTCAAACGAAATACAAGGCACATGCTGATGAAAAATATGTGGAAAGGTTCTCCAATATTAGGACCAACTGCTTACAAAATGTCCCAGAAGTTCCCATCAGCAACTATGAAGAAAACTAAGCTTCCAAACATCTATATAATTGAAGTTAAACTGGAATGAGAGGAACACTCAGTTTCTCCCTACTTGGATAACCTGGAGCAGGGAAAGTGCAGAAGATGCCTCTGCTCATTTCACACAAATAGACTGAAAATGCCGGAGCCTGCAAATCAAAGTTAACTGTGCACCACTGCTCTGTTTACAGAGTTTTACAGGTAGTTCATCTGCAAATCAATACTGACATCAGGAATAACTGATCAGTAATAGATAAAATGAAACAGTTCGACTTTACTTTTGCATATATTGTTTCCAGAGGAAGACTACATTCACTAAGCAAGGAAGGTTTATTCTAAGGCTATTCAGATTTGCTTTTTAAAACCATATTTACGAAAACTCTACCCAGATGTTCCAGCTACTACAAACATGTTTGGATATTCAGGAAATCTACAGTTCTCAAACAACATTATCCTTCCAATGACAATCTTCCACACAATGTCTACATAAAGTAACTGAAAATTCCTTCTTCACAAGATTTTTTTTTTTTTAATTGTACTTTTTTGCTACACATGCTAATTCCATATTGCCTGTAAAACTTTGGTAGCCTACAAACATGGTTAAATAGCTGAGCCCTTATTTTTTAGTGAATACAGGTTTCTCTTACACTATGACTTGCTGCAGCAAAAACAGGCTGCAGACGAGGTGTTCTAAGCACATATACTGTATGCTCGTGAAACTAGATAATACCATCCTCCCCAAACAAATTGTATCAATCACTACAGTACCTGGACAATGCACAAATTCTACATGTACTTCCTTTTCTATGCAAACATTTCAACACATAGCAGTAGCACTGCCTTTCCAAATACAGGGTTTCAGCAAAATCAGGGCTGTATAAAACTTTGCAAGCTGGTAGTTTTAATAAAGAGCACAAACTACACTTGCATAATGCATATAAAGCAAACAGTAGTGTGTACTGCCTGTACATACAACTATGAAGTTCACAGCTAAATTAACACTGCCACCTGCTTCTGTGCTTGAACATCAAACAAATATTTAGGTACAAGTAAAGCAGAAAAGACCGTTAGGATATGTGATTTTCAAACATCATGATGTGGAGAATCAGGGAGATGGTCTCAGCATTCAAGAACACCTGCTTGTAGTTCACACAACTACCTTTATACAAATAGTTTTCTCTTATAACACATTATCATGTGGCAAGTAATTAAATTCTTTATGTCATAAGATGGTATACTGCTAGATATCCCGATATGCAGTTACTAAAAAAGCCATTGGAAGTGACAGAGGGCCCAACATCCTGGTATGCAGCCAATGCCTTCAGAATGTTTGGTTTAGGACCAAAAGTAACAACAAATGTGGCCAATATTTCAATAAAACTAAATCAAACACAGAAGGATCAGAATCAAATATGAGATCATACAGGAATTACTACAAGGCATACTCAAAGGCCAACATGATGTTTCGTATGTGTAATTACTGTAGGATTTTGGAAGCTTGTGAGAAAGTAACAGATCTTTGTTCACCACATGTGGTTTAAAAAAATAAAACAGATATTCACTAGAAGAATAATACAAGAATAATATATTCTGTACACTAATCACAATTGTTCAAATTTGAAGTGTACTGGAATTCACTTTATCTTCTAGGCTCCACGTAATTATTTCAAGCTCATTGTGACAGTACTTATAAAACTTTATACTGTACCTACACACACCAATACATACTGCACACGCTAATACAACAAAACACCTGACCCCAAGTAACAGGATGTCTTTGAGGGGACAACAATCAGAATAACTAGACATTTCAGTCAAAAAAAACCCCAAAAAACAACGCCAAAACAACACCCCCAAGAAAACAATACTTCTATGCATAAAATTGAGAATTCATGAAATTTGTAGAAACTGGCCCTGTGATAATTTGCTGTGACCAAGTAGGGTTGGAATGGCTTCTCCAAATGCAAAAGTCTCAAAAGTTTCATCAGATAATTGCTAACACCTCTAGAATTTGCATGGCTGGGAAGAAGTGTTGCTAGACTGCCTCTGCTATGAAGGACAAAGTAATTCAGGCACTGTGTAGAAGTCTGTCCCAAATTTATCAAAGACATCATAGTCAAAGCAGCTGATTTTTAATTGGCATCTTCAAGCTTGGTAAAAAGAAGTTCCTTTTTAAGTTCTGTATTATGAACAAAGCCCACTTTTAGTGAAATAAAACTATTTCTGCCTCATAGACACTGAAGCAACAGCATCAACTAAGCAAACTGTCAGCACAAAATAAACACTCCTGCCACCACCTCAAACTGTGAGCTTCATGGGGGAAGGACACAGGTAAACAGAATGAAGTTATTTTAAGAATGGCATTGGTTACATCTCAAGAAACTAGCAACAAGAAAGCTGTTAAACTGTGGATGAGTTGTTAAATACTTATACTAAACAACCAGAAAAAACACATTTAATCCAGTAACGTTTTGTCTACGTGAAGGAGTAATGCAGCAGGAGTGGGTCCAGAAGGCAGAATAGTAGGGGCTACAGTATTGGTGCCCACCCCATGTGCATTTCACAATTTGTGCCAGCTGTAGTTCTGGATCCTTTGACTAATGTCCCACTAATGGAGATGATCATTTGGAGTGTAACTTCTGATTCAGTTTCATTCAAAAGGAGCCCAGTTTGTGAATCTCTCTCTTTTGAAGCAAGCACGTTAAACTGCTCTTAAAGTGCTCTCTACTGATCTGAGCTAATTGAACTAATACACTGGTGCAGACATACTGAGAAAACAACAATGGGGCTATGCTAGATGCTGTTCTCTCTATACACTTCACCTTTTGTGATAATTACAGTTTGCAGGTCACAGAGGAAACAGATTAACTTGGCTCTCAGCAATGGAGTAACAGAGTTCTGCTCTATGGGCGTTACCTTACCATCATGGTTTCCATAATCTGAGCCTCTTAAAAGAATTAGTACTTGAAGAGGAAAGGTGAGGGGAAGCTTTCTACCATTTAAATCTGGTTCAGTGACATGATAATGTTCCCTACCACATTATCCAGAATAGCTATTTAAACAAAACCCGTGGTCACAAACAACTCCTGCTGATCGCTTCAGAAAGGGCTAAGAAACTCTCCCTGCTGCAAAAGCAAGGTATAAAGAATGCTACTAAACATACTCCTACACTTTCAAAATAACCTTTCTTCTCGCATCTGGCATCATGTTACAAACATGGACTGTCTCAGCCTTGAGAAAATACAATGTTTTTTCAGGAACACAAAACAGATCTTTTTTTTTCCCCCTCCGAGAAGTCATATGTTCTTTACCTCAATCTTACATAAGATTTCCAGATACTGGCTTTCAATCTAGCCCCTAAAACTGATTCATAATACTCAAATTGAAAAGACCTAAGCCCATCTGAAACTCTAAGGACACTGTTTACCCCTCAATTAAAGAGCTCGTTTAAACTCCAATAACACCAAATCAGAGAAACTGCAGAACCTGGAGCCATTTAAAAAAATAATTGTTATTTAATTTTAAATGATTCATGCTTAAATGCACTGATAGAAGTGGTACTCTCAATTAAGACTAAGGCTTGTTAAGGCTGTGAGTGGCGAGTTGGTCAAGTGGATATGGTTTTGCTTCACTTTTGCTACAGTCCCAAGAGCCGTGTAGACACTACCTTCTAATACTGAAAGGGTAACACCTAAAAACACCAAACACCAAACCAAAAGAGCTATCCTTGTAACATTTAGTAAAGTTGGAAATTCTAACATATTCTTTGCTTTTTTGTATTACTTTGAAGGGACCCTGGTGACAGAAGAGATTTGGCTACCTCTAGTATGGCACTTTCTCAGAATTCAAGAATGAAATCACTGTAGTGGCATGTAAAAAATAGTAGCTCTCAATGCAAATCAAAAATGCCTACAGGCTTTTTCAAAAATTGTTTTTCAAGACAGATTTAATAGAACATTTTTAAATGATGAATAAAGAAAAATTACAAGACCTTAACCGTAATTCAAAGTCATCACAGTGGACTTCCAACTCTTTCTTTATCTGAGTTATTGCAGAATGTTTTAGGGCAGTGGCGGAAATACTTACAACCTTTGTAGGCCAATAAATAAAGCAGATCTGATCCCTCTAATGCAGTTGCAATGAAAAGCGTATTGCAATGCTTGAATATAAAGCATATCCATCTGCAAACAGTTTTCTAGAGACAATGACCTTGTAATTAATTTCCACAGATTACATGATTCCACCCCTTTGTCCCTTCTGCAGACTGGCTAACTCATGACACTGATGGGCTGCAACACATTTCCTGAAAAGAGAATATTTAAGTATGAAGCATGTACTATTGGAAGTTGAGAGTTAAATTAAAACACCAGAAAGTGCTGGGAAGGGATAATGATGCTTTGCCTATCTTACAGACTTTTTGTCTTCAGGGGCCTTTACATGATCTCAGAACTATATCCAGAACTCACTCTTCAAGCTTTATACACTGGGGAGGATTTGAAAAAGGTTCCCAATAGCACGCACTGATTTAACGTACTACACCACATGACACTGACCCAAACCTTTGAGGAAACATAACTACTACGTTTTTATTACCTCAGTTTAGTAAAATTATGTCTTTATTCATTTTATAATGCTGTTATGCCTCAATAACAGCATGACACTCTCTGCTTCCTAAGGTGACTGTTAACAAAGACAACCATCTTCCTTCTGACTAAAACCAGTCTTTTTCTTACACAACAATACTGAAATTATTGTCTACCATTTTGTCTTTAAACTTTATTTTTAACAAAGTATCCCAGCAAGTCACCACTACAGATCCCAGATTGTTTTAGGTTTTAAGCAGAAGTTTTCCTTTTCTCCTTCAAGCTCAGCAGGTGGTTGGATTGCCACTGAGGTTAATTAAAATTAAAACAGATGATGAATTCATCTTGCTACTTCAGTCCGAGCTCACTGCAGACACCATCTGTAGTGTAAAACAGGATAAATACCAAAGCAAACCAAGAGACAAATTACTTTGCCTGCCACATGCTGCTGTAGCACCCAGTTGTCCTGGTCTGAGGTAAAAGAGGACCAATTTTGCTCAGTAACTTCACTTCTTAGCTGGGCCTCTTCTAACTACTGAAATTAACAGCATATTGTGCAGGCACTGTTTGCTCCCAGAGTGATAAGACCTATGTTGATAGTTGATGCCCAGGCATGGTATGTGGAGAGGCTCTTGCTTATACTTATGGCTATAACACCCAAGGCCAGATAATGTGGTTATTTGCCCCGTTGGAGGGTCACAAGTGGAAAAGCGTAGAGGGGCCGCACCTGCAGGGAGAAGTGGACAGGACAGGTGACCCAAAACTGACCCACAAGGGATTCCATCCCATCTGCCTCAGTATAAAAGCTGAGGGATCAAACGGTCAGCCTTCTTTCTTCAATGGCGGGTGTCTGAGGAGGACTCTGTCTGTTCGTCTGCCTTTGATCCCGATCCTTAATCCAGATCTGGAATCCAGTTCCTGCCCATCACTGAGTCCAGTCTGGGACTTCCCCAGTGCCAGCCAGTGGTGTGATCGTCATCCTGGGAGCCTGATAGGGTTTTGTATATATTTCATTATTTTCTTTTTATTTTATCATTAATATTTTCATTAAAAGTAGTTTAGTTCCTTCTAAACTCATAAGTCTCTTTTTCCCTCCTCTGTCTCTCTCTTTGAAGAGAGGTGGGGAGGGATCTGTTGGTCCCATCTGGGGTGCCCCACATCCCCAGTGGCCGGTTTGGCCTAAACCACGACACCAGCGTAGAGATGTAAAAAACCCTCTCTTCACAATTATTTTTCCCTTGTTAGAAAGTGCAATGTCTGAATACTACTGCTATGAGTACTTCACTGACTTGCTATGCAAAGAGGCATATGCAGTTACTACTCCAACATAGATTAACATTCCCAGGAATTATTCAGAAGCATAAAGTTATGCTGTTAAGAGTAAATAAAAATAAAACCCAAACAGGCTGCTGTACTACCTTCATACTCACATTAGTTCAAGCATTTTTACACTCAACTACAGTCATTAGTGTATCAGATGTTCATCCTTGCTTTCAGTTTCAGATCCCAAGATTCATTCATTCATTTATATTTAAAATCTTGTTATCTGTCCACTACAAAAATCAAATGCTTGGTGATAATTTAGTGCTTTTCCAGATTTTTCATCCACTCTTTAGTGAGATTTGACTCCTCACTCTCAGGATAGAACTACTGTACCTCTTTCGCAGTCCTTCTTGCACACTGGCCTCTACTTCCCTCTTCCAACCGTATCAGACCTTCTGTACCACCTTTAGAAGCCCCTGCTAACCTCCTTCCTCACTTGTACTAAGGGCACTTTCTTTTTGTATACAGATTTAACTCTTTTAACCCTCAGTTCCACGGGCTTCAAAGCATCCTCTCTTATGGTCATGATGAACTGGGACGAGCAGATAGTTGCCTATGTTTGAATGGATACCAGGTGCAATAAAAAAATGCATGTTTTTATCACAGGAAGAATACTGAATAACAGCATGTGCTGCACCAGTTTATACAGAACTATTCTCCCCTCCTCTACCAGGTGATAGTTCTTGAGTTACAGAAGTTTCTCTACTTCAGTAACAGATCAGAGAAGGGGTAGAGTGCACTGACACAAGGCACAATTTCTATGTCAATTTCTTCACTGCCCTGGAAACTAATGGAGTACAATTTTAGTATGCTCCTTATGCATGTTTCTTAAAAGTTCTGCAAACAATTCAGTGTATTAACGGTGCAAAAATTCCAGCTTTCCAGATAGTCCGTTATTATGCAGTTAATATAATGCAAAAGACACAAGAACATTTATTGCCTAATTGAAAATATTTCACACACACACTTAACTGACCTTGGAGGGATTGAATGGCATCCCTAAATATGAAGAGCCTCTGAAGCCACAGCGATTCAAGTTTGATCCTGGAAAGATAAAAAAAAATAATAAAGACTCGACTAACTTGCTTTGCTGAAACATTCATTATAAACCATAATCCTCTAGTCCAGATCAAGACCTGTTAGTTCAACACTATTCACAGTATTACTAGAGTTTGCATGTGTCTTTCAGTATGTTCCCAACCTCAGTTTGTTATCACTCTGATTAATAAAGAAAAAAAAAAAAACAAAAAAAAACAANGCAAATTTGATCCTGCTATAATGACAAAGCAACAGACTTTTTTTTGATTTGGTGGAAATATAGTGTTCATGTCAGCACAGAATTGTATTCCATGCTCACAAAAAAAAACCCCAAAACCACAAAAGATTGTTCCCCTGGGAAAGTGCCCAGAGTTAACAGATTTTTTTTTTTCCTCTCTGGATTCCTGCCTGGTAATACCATCTGTTCCCAAGCAGAATTGTTTTAAGATACTTTGCAACATGTACAAGGACAAACAAACTGTTTGCAGTTTTAAGTTAGAACTGATCTAACTCAATACTGTCAGAGTGAAATAGTTAAAACAATGTGAAAGGCAAATTTTTAATTGGAGCCATTCTTCCCTCACCCAAAACAGAGGTACAAGAACACTGTAGCTATCAAACATTTCTGTTAGCAATTCAGTGTAATTTCTTTTAAACGTGTCAGAGTACCTGGGCATGCAGTACACAGAAGTGTGCATTGCACACTGCCTAGAGCTAAGTACAGCTTTGCAGGGCTCAAATCTGCTTCTACATGGCAAAAACTCAATTACTTCACTCCTCAGCCTCTGAAAAGCCTAATGATTGCTGTAGTTCAACTGCACTTAGGTGTTCCTAAAATCTAACCCCCCCCATTTTTTTTTAGCTCTTCAGCCTTTAATCTAAAAATCCTCATGGAGATTAGGGAAAATTGTACCAGACTAACCAAACAAGAATAGCTATAAAGCTGAAAGTCCTAAAAAAGATCACTATGCAAAGTGGTCTACCAGTTCTGATATCATTTATCAGCACAATAGCTTCTAATTTTAAATACATTCTGCATGTACGCAACATTTAAACTAGAAGCTTTTAGGAGTCTAAGTACTTCAATGTGGTTGAAGTATGCAAGTTTCTCTATCACCCAAGACTTTGGATCTAATTTACATGGAATGAACTATTATTTAACAGAATAAAAAAAAACACCTCAATTCTCCACTCCCTCCACCTTTCAATCAAAAGTACATTTTAATGATTCTACAGGTGTAATGAAGGTCATTTCAGCCTGCACTAAGAACAGGTATGCTATAGTCATACCCACTAAGAGAAAACAGAAAGACCTATCTGTATTTGTAGACAAAAAAATGCGTAACTTTTATATTTTGTTATGATCTAAATCTTCTCAGCAGAGAACACTTGTCTGTTAACTCCTGGAGTCAACAACTTGTATTTCATGTTGCAATAGGTTCTGGAAAGCACAACAAATGTAAGTCTTAAGGACTAATCTAAGGTCCCGAAGGACACTGCACAAAAAGCATCACAATTTGAAAAATGACACAATGTGAATGAAACAGTAAGAGTAGACACAGAATTCCTACTTAAAATACCAGATTTCCTAGGTGACACTGTGGAAAATTACCATTCACTTGGCGCATTTTCAGTAAAAATGAACATGTGTCTTAAGTGCCTAAGTAAACTACAAAATTAACTTTGAAACAGCACTAAAGTGGAAACCCTTCATCCAGAAAACAGTTGCTAGCCTACTAGCACACAGCTGTTCTGGCCTGCTGCAAATGAAAAAGTACTACAATTAGGACAGCTCTGCAGTCAAACAGAACTCAGCTGCTACTTGTTAGATGGAAGGATTCATCCCACAAAGACTGATTCCCATCACTGGCCTTTTAGACTGTAGCTTATAATTCATTATCAAGGTAGAAATGGCAGTATGAAATCCGCATGCAGTGTGCTGTTAGTGGGTCACTTTATGTTCTGACTTGACAGCTACTATGAAAAAGAGAGATTAAAAATAAAGTACATGCATGAAACCAGGATCTATTATTCCCTTCATTTGTTCAATCTTCGTGTAATATTTTAAAACTTTTTTGTATTACTAAACTGCTACCAAGTAAAAACCAGCATTGGTAATTTTAAACTAGTGGATTTCTAACTGTATTGCTATCATTGATTTAAAAATGTATTTTGAGTCTTTATGTCAGCGACTTCTGATCTCCCATCCTAGAATTCACACACTGGCTCCTACGAGAAACAAGTACAGCATGGCTCTTCAATGCCCTTACTACTGCATAATCTTTAGAGGGAATTTTATCCCCTCCTCCAAACAAAAACACGTTGTCAATTAATGTGCATGCAATAGATGCTTCCTAGACCTTCAGCACTACAAGTGAATTGCTAAATTTCCAGTTAGAATTTTTGAATTAAAAAATAGAACACTAAGCTGATAAAGGAAGTGTTAAAACAGGAAGCGAAGCCAGCTCATTTCTAACCAGATGACTCTGGCCCATTGACATCATGTCTCAATTTTTTTTTAAGCTTCCTGTGAACACGCAAGTTCAAAACTAAATGGGAACCAAAGGGAAATTACGGAAAAACCACTGTCTTTCAGTTTATGCGCATCACCTCACCTTCTGTGTAGTTGGTTTTACTATTTTACTGCAAAGTACTTGTACGTCTTATCTTATGTAATAGCTTAGTACTGTTAATCAAACTGTTGCCTGCTTTCCTGAACCACAAGCAGCCTGTCAGAATGAGCGACAGAATTAGAAATTAAGTATACCCTAATTAAAAGGATACGATCATAGTTTATGTCTCGTAAAAAACTGCTGGGGCGACCAGTTCAGCTCCAGCACAGCCTCCTGAAGCATCAAGTGTAACTGCAGTTATAAAATGGTGCCACCTAGCGTTCACTTCGAGAGTTAAGCATATTTAACCACTTTCTGAAAGAGCAAAAGCAAAAAGTACTAATTTAAGACAAAGCAAAAAGTACTAACTGTTTCAGCAATCGCTGTATGACTATTGCAAGCTGAATAAAACACACCCGGAAAAGCTTTTCGCATTTGACAACAGAACTAAAGAAAATTAACTTTTTTACCAAACCAAAAGACTCCATGCTCAACTCAGAAGCTGAGACTTTCCCATGAAGAAAACTGCATCACTTAGGCCAGAAAGTCATAGAATCATAGAATCATAGAATGGTTTAGGTTGGAAAGGACCTTGAAGATCATCGAGTTCCAACCCCCCTGCCATAGGCAGGGACACCTCCCACTAGACCAGGTTGCCCAAGGTTGCCCAAGGTTGCCCAAGGTTGCCAAGTCCTTAAGACATGTAACAGAGCTCCAAGTGATGACCACAGACGGCTTATCCGGGGAGCTCTCTGTTACAGACAGGACATTTTTGTTATTTATCTTTTATGATTTGTCTTGCATGGGAAGATTGATAACTTTTACCAGCACTTCTTCCCATTCAGGTTACCTAACGTAGGCATTTCTCTGGTTCCAAGGCTTTTCTGATTTTGCCAAGTACAGAAGCAAGCTTACATACATCATTAAATTCTTAATATTTGAAAAAAAAAAAAAAATCACAGCTTTAACATAGACTGACAGTCAGTACACGTAGATAAAAGTAAGCATAAGCAATTCTTATTAACTAGAGCTAAAAAACTATTCTTATAAATCAAAGCACTAGGATATGTCATAAAATGCAAAGTTACATTCTCTAAAATGGAAGTCTTTTACACATCCAGACAAATACTTCAAGTGTAGCCATTAAAGGCTGTTACGTTGGCAGAAAATTAGTATTTCCGCTCAAGGAACCAATGATCAGGAAGTTCACACGTAACAATGATCTCAAAAACAGTCAATGACATTTTATCCATTTTTTTTGTACTGACATACAAATAAAGAAGAAAGAAGCATTATTACAAACTTAAATTTAGACTTCGACAGAAGACAGTTTTAGGTCCCTGATATAGTGTAATGCTATGCATGGGTCCTGGGGGTTCAGACTCAAATGAAATACGTCTCAGCTATCCTTTTGGTGCCATTTCTTAGTACAGCAATGCATCCAGCTGTCCAAAAGTACAGTCGTCTTCCCTCTGCCTTACTGGGCTGACACTAGTGCTCCCCGACAACACAGTTTGCCAACCCAACACAAAGCTAACCTTAGATAAATAGGTGTATGCTTTAGATAAATAAATGCATGCTTTTCTGCCTCTTCAACAAGCTAAACCAGCTCTCAAGCAGTGTCAAACAAGTGCCAGTGTTGCTATGGGGCAGGATGGTGGATGAATATTGTAGAATCATAGAATGGTTTAGGTTGGAAGAGACCTTGAAGATCATTGAGTTCTGACCCCCCTACCTCCCACTAGACCAGGCTGCTCAAAGCCCTCCACTGTCTGTCTGTAATTACATTCAGTACAGAGCTCTGGATTCACTATCTTTCAGAAGTGCTGAACTGTTTTTAAATGTGACCTGCAAGAAAACCCACAGAAGAATACAGTCTATACTGACAGACCTTAATCTTTAGCTTCCTTTAATGCATTTCAATTAGGCTTACAGAGTATGTATGCATTTGCTCTCAAAGGCTGCAAACCTCTGAATTGAAGCTTTCATTAGCCATCGGACTTATCACATACCAGTAAATACAATCATGTTACCTAAAACTATCACAGTATATTGTTAGACTCTATCTAAGAAGTATTCTAAACCATCAAATTTGGAATTTTCTACCAGGTTCTGTGATGCCCTGTGGTGGGCTCAGCCCCACCAGCAGCTAAGCACCCACACAGCCACCTACTCACTTCCCCCTCCCATGGGAGGGTGAGAAAACAGAGACAAGGAGAGAAGATTCACGGATTGAGACAGAGACAGTTTGATAGGCGAAGCAAAAACTGCAGGCACAAGCAAAGCAAAGAAGGAATTCATTCACGATTTCCCATCGGCCAGGCAGGTGCTTAGCCACTTCCCAGTAAGCAGAGCCTCAGCATGCTTAAGGGTTACTCAGGAAGACAAATGCCACAACCACAAATGTCACCCCCTTTTTTCGACTTTCCCCGAGCTTTTACTGCTGAACATGGTGTCAGATGGTATGGAGTATCCCTCGGGTCAGTCAGGGTCAGCTATTCTGTGTCCCCTGGCTGTATCTGCTGGGGGAGAAGGGGTGTAGAGGAGGAGAAAGAGACAGCTTTTATGCTGCGCAGGTACTGCTCAGCAATAGCTAAAACACTGGTGTCTTACCAACATTGTTTTAGTCATAAATCCAAAACACAGCAGCATATGGGCTACTACGGAAGATGCGAATTCTGTCCCAGTCAGTACACCTACTATAACAGTTACTGATAAAAATAAACACATATTGAGTTTGCAGAGCATCAACTGTTCTGTCTCCCGTCCATTGGAAAAACGACTGTAAGGTAGCAGTAGTTCTCCAAATTTGTATTTGCCATCTTAAAAAACTACTTTAGATAAAAATCAACCAAAATGCTATGGATAGGAAGGCTCTGGAGGGACAAACATGAACGCAGAGAAATTTATTTTTCTGATAAGAATTACAGGAATTCTCTTTTTGCTCATCTTAGGAATTCAACCAGTGATGTGATAAAAAACAAAGAACCAAGATCCTGTAACAATATATTCCAGTTTAAAACTTAAGTTTTAAACAGGTTTTCAGTCCCAGAGCCAAAAGTAATGAAGACTTATGTCAAGTACAATACAGTTACTTAAGGCAAGATTATTGGAATTCATCATTCCAGACACTACATAATAAAACAGTGTTATAATATTTATATTTGAAAATCAGTTTTCCCTGGAAAGAGGGATTTATCAGAGGCATGTCAAAGAAGCTGCAAGAGAATACTTCTTTAAAGGCAGAGCAAAGATGCTACTTCTCCAAACAGGCCAAAAGAGGGAGTCAGAGGCCTACTGCTGGAAGGCTGCCAATTAACAAATATTGCACACACCCAGGATTAAAAAAAAAACAGAAAACAACAAAACAAAACCCAATAGAAAGTCAATGCATTTTATTACAAGTAGACATTACAGGAGGGTATACATTCCCTTCTGAACATTCAGCCATCCAATATCCAACTTGCTGCTCTTGCTATCATTTACATTTTGCATGATTTGCTGTCCGTTAGATGAAGCAAAAATGGAATAAAAATAATTCTGAAGTTTTGGGGTTTAAGTGATCAGATAGAGTAGTGTTATTACCAAAAGCAAGAGAGTTTAAGAAGAAGAGTTCTTACGATGTGATACAAAACCACAGGATTGGAGGGAAGTTTGTTCTTCTAGTAAAAAACAGAGATTTATTACTTAAAAGCACAGAATAGATTGTCAAAAGCGTCCTACACAAAACTACTGTCCTGTAATCTTATGATGGGATGATAGCTAGAAAAAGGAGCACATCTCAGCTCTGTTAGCCTCTGTATCTGCATGCTGAGATTTATACTGCCCTCCCTAGGAAGCTCTTGACAATGGGACTATTCCAAATATTGGCTAGGTAGAAAAAAAAAATGAGTACTACTTCATACTATCAAAGACAAACAAAAGATGCCTATTCTAATCTCTCTTCTTGTGAACTTTACTTTTCTTTCAGAATACACTCCTGAAGACTAGGATAAAGATCAGAAATGGAGTAACTCCCCAAAACAAAGCATGTAAACCCTGGATTTTTTTTTTTTTTTAATGTTAAGGGACAGGAAACATCTCATGATTAAAAACATTGTGTGAATAACTATGTGATCCAACCCCCTATAATCAGTTCTGGAATACAACACAAGAAAAAACCAAATCTATTAGAGTTAATGCCTGGCATGGACCTGATGGTCTGTAAGTTGCCAGAATAATAAAAAGGATCTTTTTATTACTGTAAAAATCAAGCATCAGCAATCTTGACTTTCATATGCTTACTTCATAAAACTGCATTTGGGGAAGAGACCTAATTTGTAGTGTATAACTAGACTAGATATTATAAGGAAATGCACAATTTTCTTTCTACAGCTATCCAACATACAAAGTACATGTTCATGATCTTACAGACAGGCACCTGGAATTTCATCTACTCTAGAGACCAGCCTGGAGCTAATCCCACACCAGCACTTAAAATGCCAGCACCTCCTTTCATAAACAGGAGTGCCTTGCCCACATCTCCCTCACTTCCACCCCCTCTGCTGCTATTAGCCATTCACCTGTGCTGCCCCAGAAAAAATTGGCAATACCACCTAGCACACAGAAACATCACCTCCATGATGCCTGTCAAGTCACCAAGAAAGGGATGCTTCCTGTGTGCTCCCTCCCCAGCTTGGATCTGCTACGCACCTTCCAACCTGAGGACAGCTGGGATGCAGCAACAGCATTACTCCTTTTAAAAACCTTAGGTAAATTTAACATTCACAGATCTAGAGGAACAGATTTTTCATTTTAAAGCAGGAACTGTGTTTATCCCTTTTGCTTCTTAACCTTACACTTCCTATTTTCCAAAAGCTGTTCTAAATAACCACACCTGTGCTCAGAGCTCCTGGCAGAGCTACAATTAGAGGAAGTCAATAATAATCACTATTAGATTTGTAATACATATAATGTATGCATTTCTTTTAGAACTAGATGCAATATTCCTCTGAGATGCCTAAAGGTGCAACTTCATTACTATTCCATACTGTCTTATCTTCAAATTAATTTCACAGCTCCACCTTGTATACATAAAAAAACCAAACCAATCACTTTTTCTAGCTTTATTACTTTAGAGCGATCTATTTCTAGGATTTGCTGGACATCGCTATCCGAAATTGTCAGGACAACACTTCAGAAAAGTGAGCCTTGTATTTTATAAGAACTAAGAGCCATCCACTATTCCCCAGGTGAAAAGGAAAAATAAAGGTGTTAATATCAATAAAAAAAACTAAAAACTCACTCACTCTCTTCTGTGGGAAGGACCTGCAGGGAATAAATCCATTCTATTATATCATCTTTGTTCACCACATCTAAGGAATCCAACATATCCAGACCAGAGAGTGCGAAAAACGCAATTGTCAACCTAAAAGAAAAAGATAAGACTTACACTTCCCACCAAAAATATCATGGGGAAATTAACAAACGGTTGTAGAAACAGAAATATCTATAAATTCGCAGCCTTTAACAGTAGTGCAACACAGAGCCTAGCTCAGAAAATATGGAATTTATCTACTGGACAAAATTATGTTCTTTGTACTGTAAACACTTCTCTGTCTCAACAAGGCTTTTCATACAAGTCACCCCTCCTTTTATATAGTAATGTTATGCCAATTCAGACGTTAACCTAAGGGCCTGCTTACCTGAAAAAAAAACCACTACAAAGTAAACTAGGTTATTAACATTCTCTGCGATGAATTCTTAAATGAACAATTCCCTAAATATGCAGTAAGCGCAAAGTAACCCTGAACTGCAGTAAGCTGTCTCTCATTGTGTCCCAAACCCAATTTCAGATGCTTAGAAGTTAAGCGTCAAACAGCAAGGCTTCCTTTGTAACCAATCAATGCATAAATACGCACACAGGATGAATTACCATCTAGAGGTACTTATTTCTTGTTCTTTGGTATAAAGGAGCCTAGATGACTGACTAAATTAAACACCTAAAATTAAGCACATCAAATCCAAGTATAAAATACAGAAGTGCAGTAGCTAGCATGCTGAATGTCTTTCTTGCCCACAGCTTGTTTCCTTCCATAAACATGTGCTACCGTACCTCCTAACTAACACTTTTTTTGAGGTTTTTGTTTTTACCTCAAACCATTGCAGTCACCTAGCTTACAGCATGGCCCCTCAAAGAATTGCATTACTTGCTCTGACAAAGCACCAAAGCAACAGCACTGGGTTAGGAACTTGACATCGCTTGCTACGAGACAACATGTTAATGTAATGGTACTTTGGAAGTTCTGACACAGATTAAAATTAGCCGGATGTATATTTTGCCACCCACACTCGCATCTGCCTGTCCTTCTTCTAGAAATTCCTGCTCTCCTTTCACCAGTTAAGATGATGGATTGTGAAAGAGCTGCTGCACAGGCAGAAACTAGTTTAGCATGCTAAGGAAAACCAAAAGTTAATGCCAGCTTTCTTTAGGAGGCTAAGTTATAATTTGCAGTTACCTCACAAGCTGCTGAGCCACCTTGGCCATCAGTAGTAGGCACCTCTGAAGATGAGGATACAGATGTGGACAGAAGCCTCTACAACCACTTAATTTCTGCATGTGATTCTGCATCAGAACCACAAACAGTAACACCAAAGAAAAATGGTGATGTGAGTCAGCCCAAAACACACCTCCAAAAGAATTCTTCGAATTAAAACACAGTAGCCAAATGATGATGCAGTAGACACTGATCTCAATAAAATGGCACAACCTCAAAGAGTGACATTCCTACCAGTGGGCTGACAGGCTGCTATAGTCATCACGTGGCCATTAACAGCAGAATGTAAGTCAACAACTTCTGCTTCAAAACTGTTATCATCGAGGATTACATAGCACAAGTGGTGGCCACAACTCAGTTCAATAATTGTGACTTGTTAAGATGAGGTTACTTGTTTTCACGCTGTCTTTTACTTTGACCCTCAGCTTTTGCATTGCTTTTAATACCACTCATAAACAAGAGGTTTTAATCTATGATCTGCTTGGATATTGAACATGAACATTCCCTCTTCAATAAAATCCCTTCATGCAACTCTAAGATCTTTGCAGGAAAAAAAAAATAAAAAATCAAAAGCGGAATAGCATACAGCTCCATTATGGCAAGTATTCATGGCCAAAAGAAAGTTTAAACTTAATCTGTAATCACTGGATTTTAAAACATGTCTCTTTACTACTATTATTACAAATAAAGTTTTTGAGTATAGAGAGACAAAAATATATGTTGCACACAAAGGTATTTCTACGTGAAACAAGAGTATCTTTTGAACCATCTGATGACTAAAAAAATGTCTTTCAAAGTGCAAAAATAACACTTCAAGGCTTATATCAAATTTTGCCATTGATCAGATCTGTGTAACCCAAAACCTGAGACTGGATAATAACCCACTGTTTCAAGCAAAAACACTCCCTTTATAAAAAACCCAAGGAATTTACTGTTCTGTTACAGTAAACTATTTCTTTGAAACCTTGCATACATTTTCTTTTTCCACAACACTAAGTTCAACAATCTTTTACTGAAACTACCTAAAGACATTTTCACACTATGTTACCCAGCTAAGCTACATCCAATGATGCACAAACAACATGCCAACTCCTGCACTAGAAACTGCTGCAAACTAGGTCCAAAACCACTAGGCTGTACATATATGTACAATAAATCTCATCTATACGTAGAAATATATATATAAGATAAATTAATGCACAAAGTGTTTTTATATATAGTTAAGTTTCAGTTTACTTATTTAGAGCTGATTCTCTGTGTTATTAGCATCAGCATGACCAAGGAACAGCCCATACAGTGTGTTGATGATGTGAAAGAACATCTGGCACCACTGGACATAGACAGGCCCTGATACAACCACCTAGATACTGCATCCTTACTCCATATGCTATCCTGCCTCACAGAAAATTAACCGACACATGTTCTAAGACTAACAAAGACAACTCTTAGCAGCACCTTAGCTGACACATAGCATGAAATGTAAAAACTTTATACACAGCAATTTCCAGAGAGGGTAGCCCTTTCTAAGACAATCCCCAAATTTGGCATCACCTTCCCTGTATCTTATCTTCATGCCTCCTACCACTTTACTGCATGTGTATTAATTTAGGAAGTCAAGCACCACAGCTTGACAGCTGAAATTTATTTGTTAATTGACCTACTGAAAGCTTATAAACCAGGTATCATTTGTTTTAAGTTCCCCTCCAAGACAAGCAAGTAAAGACATTTCAGATGACATATTCAGAGCTCTTCATCTTCACACACAGACAAAGACTACAGTCTCTCAGCAGAATTCAGAAAGCATTTCTGACCTGACTGATTTGAGACACTGAATAAGCATGCTACAAAGTAGCACAATCTGAAAGACTTCAGAGACTAGGAGAGTTACATTTTCCTGCAAAACCTCACAGTACTGACTGATCATGTATGAAACACTATGAACCAGATTACCAAAAAAATACCACTGCTGAGGCTGCATGCAATAACTACAGACAAAAATAATTATGAAGGCTCTGAGCCAATAAGTTGAGTAAAGAATGTGAAATCAAATTTCTTTATCCTTGTACCTACTCCATTAGTGTCTGACAAACTACAGCTTAAGTTAGACTGCACTAGCACTGTATGGAAAATTTCATCCTCTACCACCCTGCCTGGTGATAACAAATGCAGTTGTTTCTGCTGCAGTGCTGTGAACCAAAACCAACTCAGTGACAATGATTTTTATTTTCTTTACAAGTCTCTTTTTAATTTAGATGAGTTTTGCCACCTAATTCACCATGGAATCACACAAATGCAGGAACAAGGGAGGTAAGAATAAAAGGGTAACAGCATTTCTTTCTGCAGCAGTACCAGCTCAGGAGGCTTGCTGAACTCGGTGACCTTGAACTTGTCTAAAGCCAAACTTGGTATCCTCAAAGCCAAACTAGGGAAGAAACATTTATGGTTCAATCCCCCACTTAGAGTTTGTTAACAGACGTGTAAGTACATCTGCAGAACACTCATCTAAAAATCAGTACAAGAGAACTGAAAAAGCCTCTGGCTGAGTAAAAACTTCATGACTTCCAAAAAATGCATGAAATTAGATGACCACAATTTTTATTCTAATTGAAGGTTTAGACGGAGCTCATCTGCCAAAATTTAAGGCATCCTGAAATAGTTTCAAATTGACAGTTCCAATTTTTGGAAAACAGTGCATTTTCAGTGTTGCACAGCCATTATGTACAATATACTGGGCACCAGTTATTTCATTTATTGTGGCTACTATGACCACACATTAAATTTAAGTTCAGACAGCTCATTAATTTCTCAAGAGTTCTCAAAACAGTCAGCGTTACTATTAGCATTATTCAGTAAGACTGCAGAAGACCCCATGTAAACTAGAGCCTCTGTTTCAGCTCCGTGGCAAACTGCGACAGCTTGGCAATGTAAATCCCAGAACAAAAATGTCTAGGTTGCTCAGGGCCTCTGGAGATCACTGGTCCCACCTTCTGCAGAACACAGGGCCTTAGGCGAGATGACCCAGGACCCTGACAAGCCAGGTCTTCAAGGGTGACTCCAGCACTTCACTGGGCAACCTATTTGTGATAACTGCTCTAATGGTGCAGAACATTTTTCCTACATCCAATTTTCCCTGAAGCAACATCATGCCCATAGCCTCCTGCCCCATCACCCTGCTCCCTTGTGAAGGGTGCACCTCCATCTTTCTCTGTAACTAGTTTCTCAGTAATGGAAGACTGATCAGATCCTCCCTCCTCTATGCTGAACAAACCCCATTTCTTCAGCTTTTCTCCATAGGACAGTGTGGCCAAGGTCAGCCCTTTGCATTATGATTCTAATGCATCTGCGCATGTTATTGTAACTTTAATGCCTAGAAAGAGTATAGCATGCCTGGACTTCCTCTTGCTGTCATTTAAAATAACTGACAAGGCACAATGAAACATCGGCTAATTCTAAATGAATAAATGATTTACATCTCTGAAATCAAAATTTATAACTTTCCTTTTTAATTCAAAATTATGTGTTTGGTGCTATCCATATTAGGCTTTACACGTTTTTGCAAAGTGTTTGTACCCTAAACTTAAAAAAAGTTTGATTTAACAGGAAGACTTGATCAAACCTGTTAAGCATTCTTCACCGCATGACCTGCAGAAGATTACAAAGTAAAAAGCATCTGATGATTGCATTGGTCGAGTAAGAGATCAAACCCTCTACACGTCTCCGAGTTTTTGTCAAGTGCAGCTTAACAATCAAATTATTGATCGTCTTGTGCTTCAGATGTAACTGACAGCCTTACATGAAGAATCTGAAATAAACGCATTCTGAAGCCATTACAGGGACAACTGTCCCTCTAATCCAAAGTGAAGAACAAACTTCACTAGTTTTTTAACTTTTATACTAGCTAAGGAAGATTTAAATTATTTCTGTTACATAAACAAGAGTCTTCCGCATGCTGACTTCGAGCTACAAAAGGTTTAAGTCACTTATTTCAAAATCGGCTTCCAGGGTGGATTAAAAGAGTGAAGCACAGGACTGAAAATAGATTAAAAGGCTCAACAAGTCTCGCCCCGTGGATATCGGGGAGTTTGCGCGAGCACTGACTAAACCCCTACACCCAACTCGTGTTTTTTGGGAGCCGCCAGCTGCCGGCCAGATTCGAGGGAGCGCTCTCCTTTCGGCCATGGCGGCGCCCGGCCGTTCCGCCGCCCGGCACGGCGCGGTGCGGTGCTGCACCCCTGCCCACGGCGGGGACGGCGGGGCACCGCTCCCTCCAAGGAGGGATTTCCCCTCAACGCCACCGACCGCCGGAAAGGGAAAAGCCACCGCCTCCCCCGGACGGGCGCCGGGGCAAAGCAACGGGGTCTGACCCGCCTTCCCACGGGGCGGACCGACGGCTGGGGTGGGAGAAAGCCCGAGGGCGGCAGGGCCGAGCGGCCCCGAAGGCCGTGGCGGCGCCCACCCCGTGGAGGGCAGGAGGCCGGCCGGCCCGCCCGCCGCCCCTCAGCGGTAGGGGGACCCCGGCCCGCTACCTGCTGGTCTCCAGGGTCGAGTAGCGCTCGGGCAGGATCTGGAGGCAGCGCTGGAAGAACCGCACGTGCCGCTCCCGCAGGAATTCCAGCCGCTCCGGCTCTCCCGAGCACGGCGCCGGCTCCCCGCAGCACGGCGCCGGCTCCGCCATCTTGCCGCCGCCCGCCGCCGGCGCGCCGGGNCGGCGCCGTGTGTTCCCGCCGGCAGGTGGCAGCCTGGCGGGAAAGGCGCTTTTAAGGCAAAGGGACATATACGCCGTTCACGCGGACCCGGGCAGTCTGACATTAGATGACGTTTCAGATCCGCCGCTCGCAAAATACAAAGTTAATATACATCATTGCGTTAAGCTAATTTTGTGACAACGTCTGAGGACCGCTGGCCGCTTCACAGGCAAGGCGGTCGTCATCCTGCGACAGCGACGGGCGGGCGCTCGTCTATAACCCTCGTCTCCAGGCTGGGGTGGCTCTAAAAACAAGGCAAAAAAAAAAAAAGCATAAAGAGCTCATACGTAACCGTGTTTTTGTCACGTGACACGTCCCATCGCTCTCCTTCTCACCTGTTGGGAACAGCTGCAAGTGGCTCTGGAGCCGCTGGTGTGACACCTTCCGTGCGTTGCTGCCAGCCCTTGGTGGGTCTGTGCAACCTGGAGCGGTCACTGGTTACGCGAATCTCCACCTCGGAATGAAGCGAACAAACAAAAAATTGGTCTTTTTCATTGATCACAGAATGAGTGACATACACATATTAGGTCTTCATCATCTGGGTAGATGCAGAGTGGCTGACACCCCAGAAGGCTGTGCTGCCATACAGCGTGACCTGGACAGGCTGGAGAGTTGGGCAGAGAGAAACCTTATGAAATTCAACAAGGGCAAGTGTAGGGTACTGCACCTGGGGAGGAATAACCCCATGCATCAGTACAGGTTGGGGGCTGACCTCCTGGAGAGCAGCTCTGTGGAAAGGGACCTGGGAGTCCTGGTGGACAACAGGATGACCATGAGCCAGCAATGTGCCCTGGTGGCCAAGAAGGCCAATGGCATCCTGGGGTGCATCAAGAAGAGTGTGGCCAGCAGGTTGAGGGAGGTCGTCCTCCCCCTCTACTCTGCCCTGGTGAGGCCGCATCTGGAGTATTATGTCCAGTTCTGGGCTCCCCAGTCCAAGAAGGACAGGGAACTGCTGGAGAGGGTCCAGCAAAGGGCTACGAAGATGATTAGGGGATTAGAACACCTCTCCTACAAGGAAAGACTGAGGGACTTGGGTCTTTTTAGTCTAGAGAAAAGAAGACTGAGGGGGGATCTTATCAGTGCTTATAAATACTTAAAGGGAGGGTGCCAGGGGGATGGGAACAGTCTTTTTTCAGTGGTGCCCAGTGATAGGACAAGAGGTAACGGGCACAAACTCGAATACAGGAAGTTCCACCTAAACATGAGGAGAAACTTCTTTACTTTGAGGGTAGCAGAGCACTGGAACAGGCTGCCCAGAGAGGTTGTGGAGTCTCCCACACTGGAGACATTCCAAACCCGTCTGGATGCTGTCCTGTCCAACCTGCTGTAGGTGACCCTGCTGTGGCAGGGGGGGGTTGGACTAGATGATCTCCAGAGGTCCCTTCCAACCCTGACCATTCTGTGATTCAGTGAACAAAACACAACTGGCTAGCCAGAAAGAGACTATTCCCACCACGCTGTCAGAGGGAGCGGCAGAAACATGAAATCAAGTAATTTAAAAGGTTAAACTCTTAAGAACCCAGACAGTGTTCCCAAAACTCTCCTGGAAGCCAGCCTCCTTATTTAACTAAAGGTAGAAAACCCTTTAAAAAGTAAAAAGAAACGCCACCTATATTGCAGCTTATTTGTATAAGCTATAGCCTTTGCCCAGAGCAAATACTGCCAGAAGATAAATAAAATCTCTCTTGCCTTTTTTTTCTTTTCTTTTAAACACAAGAATAACTATGCCTGCTGCGTTTTTGTCTCCTGATAACATGCATGATTTATTTTTTTTCCTTTATCGACCATTTAGATAAGTAAAAATAATTGCTTTTTAGATCAATGAGGAAAAAGGTTGTTTAAACAACCAAGCTGCAAACACCTCAGATTAAAATGAAAAATGGTAAATTACCTTCTCTCTTAACTTTGCCAACCTTTTTTCTTTTTCTTGTTTCTCTGCTTCTTTAGCTTGTTTTTGTAGAATCCTTAGCTCCAGTTTATGTAGATCCTGAAACATAACAAATGGAAAAGCAAACTTTCCTTTGGAAGTAAAAAAGAAATTGTATAAAAAAATATATACAGCCTTTTCACAGTTAATTTTTTATTTGTTTAGAAATTATTTCGTCATAGAACAGAATAAAGTTAACTAGGTAGCTACTTGGTACAGATTGTCCTGCACAAACAAATTATAGTTACACAGTTTTNAAAAAAAAAAAGGCTGTAGTAGATTAATCTCTGTTTATAAAAATGAACTCTAGAGTGAATGCTGACAATAATATAAGTTCTCCAGTAATCATATTTAGATTGATACGGGATCTAACTTGACCTTACAGCTACTGAAACCTGCAGAATCTTCAAACAATTCTTTTTATTTCATATCTGCAGACAACAAAGTCCTCTGATGTTTTCTACTGCACAGAGTGCAATGCAGCCCAAGCTGATTTTCCTAAACATTTTCACATTAAAGTAAATAAAACTACTTCTGTAGGTAGAAAGAAATATAGGCCTGAATAATCCCATAGAATTTAGATATTGAGGAAAAGGAACATCTTTATCTAAAATAAAGTTTGATACTGTTTCTTGTATGTAACAGATGCTGTTATTGATAGTGAATCAAAAATAGATTTAAATGAATGAAACATAGATTTTTAAGTGTTTAACAGATTATATCGTAGGAGGAAGTGGGCGACTTTAAAACAACAATATGCATAAAAGGAGATGCAATTACTCACACGCTCTTGAAACTTAGTAATTTCTTCTGCAGCAATTCTTTTCCTTTCCTCCTTTTCAGCTTCCTCTCTCTTCTCCTTTTCAAGCTTTTCAAGTTCCTCCTTTTCTTTCTTCTGCAAGGTATACCTTTCCAACAGTAACTTCACATGGCGTTGGTGCTGGCGTTCTTTTTGTTGCTTTTTCTCCTTCTCTTCTTCCAGTTTTAGTTGCGATGCTTGTTCCATTGCAAATGCTATTGCCTTCTGTTTCTTCCATGCTTCAATTGCTGCTTGTTGTCTTTTTCTTTCTTCTTCTGCTTTTTGCTTCTGAGCTTCTTCACGCTGTAGCCATTCTTCCTTGAACATTTTTTCTGATTTCTCTTTCTCCTTCAATTTTCCTTCTTTTTCTTGCTGCTGCTTTTCTTTCCACTTCTTAATTGACTGCAAGAGAACAGCAGGGGGAAAAAAAAGTTTTCATTACATTTTTACACATCCCCATTGATTCGGTCTAATGAAAACATACGCTCTAAGGATACAAACTGCAGATAGGAATTAGAAGTCTACTAAAGGCAAAACTTAAGGCAAAGAAGCAGCTATGTCTGCTTTCTCAGCTTTTTTTTTCTACTTTATGGATCACACAGGCAGGTTTAACACGTGCCTGCTAAAGTTATTTAAGTTATAGCATTCATATTAGCTTTTGGTAGTTATGAACGTTGGTGTAATATGTTTTTTTTCATGCAAATGTATTTCAGGTCTTAATTTTTTTTCTTCAAATTAACAATGCCACTTACTATTTTATAATTCAGTTTTTAAGTCAGTGTATCTTTTATTACTCGGATGGATATTTCTTGAAAGAATAGCAATTCTCTATGCCAGTATGGCATAGGTATATTGCCTGTACGGTGGGACAGATATTTTTAGGGACAGATGTAACAAGAACTGCAATTTCAGATAGGGTCACTTACTGCTCTGGGATTGGCATCTAACTTGCTGGACCACTACCATCAAAAGCATTTATAATGTACTTTGGCAATACGCAGCCCACTTCAGTGTGTTGGTAGGTCTATTCTTACTGGTAATTCTTTAAGACAAATATTTTTGGCAAGTTGAGGATGCTAAAGACTTCAGTTACATACCATGAACTGTAACAGAAATCCACGTAGCACTACCACCAGATAGGCAAATACAAAAATAAGAAATGCATGCATTTTAAAAATAACTACTTCTTAAAGCTACCAAAGCCCTAGAGGGGTTATTTTACCTCTTTCTTTCTTTCGTGTAAAATTAGAAATTCCTGATACCATTTGTCATGCTGTTCGATATCTTCTTTTGTTCTTCCACAGAGATACTCAAGGGCTTCATCCATGTAAGACAGCCTTCCTTTGTGTTTTGTCCATACTTTCAGAAAATTTTGATGATCATAATCATCCCAGCCCCCTTGTCTCCCTCCTGTTTGCTGAAGAAATCTTTCAAACTCTACTACTTCTTCAGGTAGATGATTTTCCAGTGTTTTATCAGCTAAGACCCCGGCTGATGGTAATTTCAAAACTTTTTCTGTTGTTGAGTTGCCTAACGCCCACAGTTCCACTTTTCTCTCAAAGACATTGAGCTCATTAATGGCAGTTTTTTCCTCCTTCAAAAGCTGTTCATATCTGAAAAGAGAACACTGAAATTTAAGAAAAGGAATCCAATATGCATTGTTCATTCACCGAAAATGAATTTTGGAACTGTTCAATACCACAGAAAAGCTATTCTTCAAAGATTAAAACCAAAGACAGCGTGGTTGTAATGATCCATAATAAAGCACTACACAATCAGAATTAAGTTATCCTTTTAGTGAAAGTGTTTATGGCACTCAACTAACAACGAACTCCTGACACCAGCGGAGAGAAAGGGAAAAAAAGAAACCAAACCCACCCACTTAAAAACCAAAACAAGAGCAAAAACAAAACCCCCACAATCTAATCTCTTCTGCAGCCCTTCTCTGAAAAGCCTTTTCATAGGCAAATGATTGTTACATTGGATCACTGCAACAGCTATGTAAACAGCTTCTCTAAAAGGCTGTTTATCAAGATTCTAATATTGATAGCTTGAGTTTGGATTTACATACCACAGGAATCCCTACCAAAAGATTAAATCAAAAGAATAGTTTTCACTGTGTCTTATGAAAGCACTTTTTCTTCTAGCTGAAGCATGTATAAACATACATTTGCCTCTGTTCCTCTTTAAAAGCATTGATTGCATTTTCAACTTCTTCCATCATTTCCTTGAGCTTGTCAACAACTAAAAAGGAAAAGAAGAAAAGAGCACATCACTTAAGAAGTCTACAGTATTTACCAGTAATTCAGCACTACCCAGAAATGTAGGCACTTGCAGAGACCTCTGGGACACTTTTATTTCAGTGTACAAAAAAGCATGCATTTCCATCTCAAAAAGCCTTAAAAGACAGACTCTCATTTATTCAAAAGGTGTGATTTCACAGTGATTTAGCTAACTGGATGCAAATCCCGGTGTTTAAATGTTTAAATTTCCATTAAACAAGTCTCATTCTGAGTAACCTTCAACTGATTCACAGAGTAAGACAGCCTTATCCCAAAGAACTTCCACTTTTGTTTTTTGTAACAATGCAGTTAGTGACTTAAGAAGTACACTCAAAATCTTTGATTTATACCAGGCTGTGAGGCTACTACTTTTACAAAGCTGACAAAGAAACACCAAAGTAAGACTTTGGCCTGTACAGTCAGCATGCTATAGTCCTGATACAGAGAAGGATGGTAAGACAGCTGTCAAGAGATCTATTCTGCAATGGTAGAAAAAAGTTTTAGAATCTGTCTTAAACCAGCACGACATCTCTATGGACACATACTGAACACAGAGCTTAACTAACCTGGCTTTAAAAAATAATAAACTAAATTGGTTAGTTCTTAGTATCTGTGCTGAAATCTCAGGAAGATGATGCATTTTTTATAGAATAGACACTGAATAAATGAAATGAGATGCACTATATCTATCATCAGAAAGCTCTCAGCTAGTTGGCAGGCTTCGACCAGAGCTCCACACGAGTCAGTAGAGTACCACAGAAGAATGGTTGTTTCAGTGCCTGTTTCCCAAAAGTTTCAAAACATCCAAACTGAACAAGTTGCTTCAGCATTTTGCACAGAATATTCCAACTTACACTTAAAGCCGTGTAGACAGCCAGAAATGAGCTCCCCATAGACTCTATTCTGTGACCTCTTACCAGATGAAAGGAAGCCATATCTAAGTGGCACTAGAAGACTAACTTTATTTTACATAAAGCAAAGAGGTATGTATAGAAAATGCCTAGCTTTCAACAGCCTGAAGAAACAAACCCACACCACTTCCAAGACAGAGTCAGTTTCTCTGTTTCTACACAGAACTGCACAATCTGTCACCATTTCTTACATTTCTGACTCTTCCCTTCCCAGATTCCTGGAAAAGCAGACAGACTGGAGAAAAGAGTATCCCAAGTCTGTAGAAGAATCACAAGCCCAACTAGGCAAGAAAACTGTCTATTAAGGAAAATGTTTTTAAATCTGTCATCACAACTTACATTCTGATGTAGGCTTCACATCTTTTAATTGTCGCTGAAGTCTCTTCACATTATTTTGTATTTTTGATAGCTGCTGCAGGATTTTAGCTTCTGTTAAACAAAATAAAGTGCTCTGCTAACAGTTTTTTATGCATTAAATTCAATACAAAACCAAGAGCAATGAAGTGTCCAAAATAAACTGGGGACTTCATTTAAGCAGGGACACAAATTCCATTTCATCAGAAGAAATTGCCATTATACTAAGCATTTTAACATGACTGTAGCTGCATGTAGCTGACTGCACAGGCCACGTATCTCCCCACACAGCGTCAACAGAGTTTAAAATTAGTAGCTCCTATTTCAAAAGGGGTCAGTAGGATAGTATTTTCTAGATTAAATTAGTTTTGGGGGGTTTTCCCCCCAAACCTTTCATCAGGTAACCAGAGCTGAAGAATATTGCTTATGCAGATGACACCTCCTCTAAAATTTTGAGGGACACGCCGACCTAGGCCTCAAAACACTCAGCAATGAAGAGAAAACAAACTTGGCAAGTGTATGTGAATGTACTACTTCAACAGGATTTATGTATTTGCCGTGTTAACTGAAGTAGAATCAATGCTTTTGTGTACTCCAGGCATAATGCACTTCTTTGTTTTGTTACCACTTAGCTCCTCATGAGTCCATAAACACAATTCTGATGAGGATGAAGTTCTGTATCCATCTTAGGTACTAAGGAGCTGTATCTTCGATCCTAAAAGATTTGGTTTAAGGAAGGGATAATAGAGTCAAAGACTGAAATGTAACAAAACATACCTAAGACATGACCCTACTAGTTCCTGGTGAGACCACAGAAAGTGCAAAAGCACATAGGTCATGCTGAAAGACCTGAAAATATTAAATGGGAAGTTTGGGGATTCTAGTACACACCCTAAAAGATCACACTCTAACACTGCTTCACATCTCACATGTAGTGTCTTTCATCTCTGTCCTCTTTCTTATCTCACAACAGTATCTCCATCCATACTTTCATGCTCCCTTCTTATCCTGGAAAATTTTCTAAACTTTTTAGCTTAGCCATTCCTTGGAAATACTTGCATTTCTTAAGGATTGCAAGATGCAAAGGATATGATGTTTCCTTAATTAAAAGATGCACATTAAAACACCTACAAATTTGTAAGGTAAGTGTACTTTTAGTTGTTTCTATGTGTCCTTTCCCTTCTTCAACTTATTTTTTGATCTTCTATATCAGAAGGCATAGCGTGATTTATCTGATTACTTTTGAATGAATCTAGGCACTGTGACCAGGGAGTCGCTTTTTTTTCCTGAAGTATTTCATTAGTCCGTAAATGGAACAGATGTTGTAGGACACTGCATATCATCTCGCAGCACTATCTAGACTATGAATTCTTTATTCAAGAATTTGAAAAATGCAAACACAGAACGGTTTAGAAGTATATTTAAAGGCAGCAATCAGTGTGTGAAAAACTTACGTTGTGGTAAGTATGTATTTATTGCATCTTAGCTAGACTACATTAGATTTCGCGTTCAAAATTGATTCCAAGTCTCTAAAACAGTGACATTCCACCAAAGTTTTTGTGGGTCATATCTACTACACTTAAGATAAAAAGAAAACAGTTAACAACACAGAACAGCCAAAATGTTTATGCTTCTGAATTCTGCAAGTGAATTATGGAAGTCGTCTTTATAACCAATACACATGGTGAAATACCACACTTGCATCAGCACCTACATTCCACCCAGACTGATCTCTCTGTACTACTGATTATTAAACCATTTAGAATCATAGAATAGTTTGGGTTCCAAGGGACCTTTGAAGGTCATCTAGGTGAACCTCCCCTGCAACGAGCAGGGACATCTTCAACTCAAAGCCCCATCCAACCTGACCTTGAATATTCCCAGGGATGGGGCATCTATCACCTCTCTGGGCAACCTGTTCCACTTTTCACCACCCTCATTGTATAAAGCTTCTTCCTTATATCTAGTCTAAATCTTCCCTCTTTTAATTTAAAACCAGTATCACAACAGGCCCTGCTAAAAAGTTTGTCCCCATCTTTCCTGTAGGCCCCCTCCAAGTACTGAAAGGCTGCAATAAGGTTTCTCCAGAGCCTTCTCTTCTCCAGGCTGAACAACCCCAACTCTCCCAGCTTTTCTTCACAGAAGTGTTCCAGCCTTCTCATCATTTTCATAGCTCTCCTCTGGACCCTCTCCAACAAGTCCATGTCCTTCCTGTGCTAAGGGCTCCAGACAGGATGCAGTACTCCAGGCAGGGTCTCACCAGATGGGAGTAGAGGGGCAGAATCACCTCCCTCGACCTGCTGGCCACGCTCCTTTTGATGCAGCCAGGATCCATTTGGCTTTCTAGGCTGCAAGCTCACATTATTGGCTCATGTCTAGCTTTTCATCCACCAGTACCCCCAAGTCCTTCTCTACAGGGCTGCTCTTAATCCCTTTATCCCCCAGTCTGTATTGATACTGGGGGTTGCTCTGACCCAGGTGCAGAACCCTACACTTGGCCTTGTTGAACCTCATGAAGTTCTCATGGGCCATCTTCTCAAGCCTGTCCAGGTCCTTCTGGATGGCATCCTGTCCCTTAGGCATGTCAACCACACCACTCAGCTTGGTGTTATCCGCAAACTTACTGAGGGTACACTTGATCCCACTATGTCATTGATGAAGATATTGAACAGTACTGGTCCCAATATAGACACCTGAGGGACATCACTTGTCACTGTTCTCCATCTGGACATTAAGCTGTTGACCACTACCCTCTGGATGCGACTATCCAACCAATTCCTCATCCACTGAACAGTCACAGAATCACAGAATGGTAGGGGTTGGAAGGGACCTCTGGAAATCATCTAGTCTAACCCTCCACCCATCAAATCCATCTCTCTCCAATTTAGAGAGAGGGATGTTGTGGGGAACCATGTCAAAGGCCTTACAGAAGTCCAGATAGACAATATCTGTAGCTCTTCCCTTGTCCACTGATGTAGTCACTCCATCATAGCAGGCCACAAGGTTGGTCAGGCAGGACTTGCCTTTGGTGAAGCCATGCTGGCTGTCTCAAATAGAATCATAGAATCATAGATTCATAGAATCATAGAATGGTTTAGGTTGGAAAGGACCTTGAAGATCATCGAGTTCCAACCCCCCTGCCATAGGCAGGGACACCTCCCACTAGACCAGGTTGCCCAAGGCCACGTCCAGCCTGGCCTTGAACACCTCCAAATCACCTCCCTGTCCTCCATGTGCCTTAGCATACCTTCTAGGAGGATCTGTTCCATGATCTTCCCAGGCACAGAGGAGAGGCTGACAGGTTGGTAGTTCTCAGGGTCCTCCTTTCTACCCTTTTCAAAAATGGGTGCAATGTTTCCCTTTTTCCAGTCACTGGGGACTTCACCTAACTGCCACCACTTTTCAAATATTGTGAAGAGTGGCTTGGCTACTATATCAGCCAACTCCCTCAAGACTTTGTGACACATCTCATCAGGTCCCACAGACTTCTTTATGTTCAGGTTCCTCAGGTGGTCACAAACCTGATCTTCTCTTACAGTGGAAGGGACTTTTCTCCCCAGTTGGACTTGCAGTCCATCCATTGGAGAGGTGTGGGGACAGAAGTTGCCAATGAAGACTGACGCAAAAAAGTTGTTGAGGACCTCAGCCTTCTCCTCGTCTGTTGTTACCAGTTTGCCAGTCTTGCTCATTGTGGGGATAAGCTTTCTTTGGCCTTCCTTTTCTGGTTGACATACCTGTAGAAGACCTTCTTACTATTCTTTGCATCCCTTGCCAAGTTCAGCTCCAGCTGCACCTTGGCCTTCCTGACCCCATCCCTACACAACTGAGCAGCATCCCTATACTCTTCCCAGGATACCTGTCCCTGCTTCCACTGCCTGTGCATCTCTTTCTTGCCCTTTAGTTTGACCAGCAGGTCTCAACCCAGCCATGCTGGTCTTTTGCCTTCCTTTCCTGATTTCTGACACATGGGGATGGAGAGCTCTTGTGCTCTATGGAAAGTGTCCTTAAAGATCTGCCAACTCTGTTCTGCTCCCTTGTCCCTGAAGTCAGTTTCCCAGGGGGTCCTACTGACTAACTCCTTGAAGAGCTCTAAGTTTGCTTTCCTAGAATCCAGGGTCTTGACTTTACTCTTCGCCTGACCCATATCCCTCAGGACTGTGAACTCCACCAACGTATGATCACTGCAGCCCAGGCTGCCTCCAATCTTGACGTCACCAATTAGCTCACTTGCATTGGTGACCATCAGGTACAGTATCGCATTTCCTCTGGTGAGGCTATCTATTACCTCGTTTAAGAAGTTATCGTCAGTGCACTCCTTGATTCTCCTAGATTGTCAACAGCTCAACATGCTACTTTTCCAGCCAATGCGGGGTGGCTGAAGTCCCCCAGCAGGACAAGAGCCTGCGAGCGCGATCCCTCTTGTAGCTGGAGTAAGAAGGCTTTATCAATAGGCTCCCCTTGATTGGGCAGCCTGCAGTAGACGCCAACCAACAAGGTTCCCTTTGTTGCCTCAGTCTATTATTCTTACGATTAGGCTTTCAGCCTGCTCATGGCTATTCTTCAGAAACAGTTCTTCACACTCTATCTATTTCTTGATGTAGAGCATAACACCTCCACCCCTCCTTCCTCATCTGTCCCTTCTGAACAGCGTGTAGCCATTGATAGCCGCACTCCAGTCATGGGATTTGTCCCACCAGGTTTCAGTAATGGCAACTAGGTCGTAGCTTTCTAGCAGCACTGTGGCTTCCAGCTCCTCCTGTTTGTTGCCTGTGCTGTGTGCATTGGCGTAGAAGTTTTCAGCCATGTCACCTTCCTAGAGGAACATCCCTTAATTCCTCTGGGGTGTTTCACTGGTGTATTTCACTCTTGGCTCCTATTACCTCAGGAGTCCCTGTCTCATCTCTGTTAGACTTCAAGTGTACTGCAGTGTAGCCAGCATGTGTTAGAGACACAGGCTGCACCCCATCCCTCTAACTGTTGCCTGTCGTCCCACAGCTGATACTGCCCTCCTCCCCCCTCAAGCCTAGTTTAAAGCTCTGCCAGTGACCCCCACTAGCTTGTGAGCAAAGACCCTCTTCCCCCTTTCAGAAAGGTAAACCCCATATGACGCCAGCAAGCCTGGCACCGTGTAGGTCATCCCATTATCAAAAATGCCAAAACTGTGGAGATGACACCAACCACGGAGCCATGTATTAATAGACTGGCCTCATCTGTTTCTTCCAATGTCACTGCCCCCAACTGGAAGGGGAGACAAAAAAAATAACCTGTGCTCCACATTCCCTTACCAGCCACCCCAAAGCCCTGAAGTCTCCTTGGACTACACATTGCGGCTGCATCACCACCCACATGGAAGAGCAGCAATTGGCAACAGTCCGAGGGCCATACCAGGCTAGGAAGCTTCTTAGTGATGTCCTTAACCTGGGCCCCAGGGAGGCAGCAGACTTCCCTAAGAGGAGGGTCTGGCCAGCATATTGGACCCTCTGGTCCCTTCAGAAGGGAGTCGCCTACAACTATAACCCATCTTTTCTTCCTTGTGGAGGTAATTGTGATACAGGGGGTAGGCCTTTCTGACCTTGGCAGCACCTCTGGTGAAGATGGGCTGTCATCCACATCATCATCCATTGACTGGCCTTCCACATCCAGAGCCTCGTACCTGTTGTACAGAGGCACTTGGGAAGGCAGGATAGGCAAGGAGGGGGTTTGCCTGCTACCCCAAGCGTGGACTTACCTCTATTCACTCCTCTCCTTTAAGCTACTGCCTTCAGCCTGTTGGGGGGAGGATACAGGATCCCCTTGATCTCAGGTTTTCCTGGTCAGGATGTTCCCATTTCTGTCTCAGGGAGGGCAGAGTATGGTTCCACCAGTCCATCTCTTTCTTGGACTCCCTGGTGCTCCTTAATCTTTCTACTTCCTCCTGTAGCTCTGCCAGCAGGCTGAGCTTGGTCACACCTCACACAGCTGTTCTCACTACTGCCATCAGGTACCAGTGAAAGCCTCTGGCACTCCATGCAGCCCAAGACCTAGAAGGTTGCATGTTTATGTGGGAACAAATAACCAACAGCACCATTTGGTGTTTAAACAAACAGTTTTGTGTTTAAACAAACAACAGCAGAGTAACAAAAAAAGCATACAAAAAACACAAATAAAACCCCACTTACTTTCACTTTTCCTCATGACAGTCATGCTACGTTCCAGTTCCTCTAGCATGCTGTATTCTACCCTGAAATCACTCTTCCTATTGTATAGATGTCCATTTTTGTCTTTTTCTGTATTTGCAAACCTGGAAAAAAATGTTGTGACACTGAGTAAGACACAAATATTTAGCAAAGCCCCAAGATTTTCCAAGGTTAGTATCCAGCTGAGGCTGTGTCAACAGGACTGCCTCAGATTTTATACAAATCACTGGTTTGTTCCTACAGCTGTTTTCAGGGAAAATCTTTCTGCAGTTCTAAGACTACACACCGAAGTAACCCAAAAACTTGAACAAGAGAAAGAAGTTAACAAGAAAATTACCTTGTTGACAGGCAGTGGTCCACACACTGAAATGGCCTGAAATTTTATCTGTATTCTCACTACCAGGGAGCGTTATGAGAATTTTAATTGGAAAGTGCAGGGACAGAGACAGGCTGTATTAATGCAGTTGCACACATAGATGGAGCCCCAGCACAAACAAAACAAGTACATTCCCTCAGCCTTAACAGTAGTAATAGTACTACTGTAACTGAAGATTCAAATTCAAGTTCATTAGTATTTAAATAACTTAAGATATTAAAGCTGCTACCTTACTTACTGACTATGCATTATATATAGTACAGAGAGGTATGTGACTTTTGCTTTCTTACTAAGGTACAGAGACATCTGGTAGGATCCCAACGCTAAGCAACACTACTGAAAGCCCAAGAAACCCTGTCTCTCAGTAGCAGCTTGGTTCTTCAGCAGACTATTGCTGCTATGTGGTTCAAACCCCTATATGTTGCAGTTTGTGGTTCACAGTTTAAATGCTTTGGTGTCCACTGGAATTCACAGACCAGCCCCAAACACCAAATCTCCCCATGCAGTGCACTAGGAGCCTTCAGAGCACAACTACAGAAGGACAGTGTGCCATAGTTAAATGGTATGTCTTGTTTGAAGCTGCTTAGGAACATCTATATCACCCAGCAGTCAATTTTTGAGCTATAACCGAGGATCCAGAACAACCAAGGAGGAGCTGATTCAGTCAGGCAGCGTAAAACACTGCTGTGAGATTTAAGTGTCACTGTTCATTCAGGATTCACAACTACAAACCTCTCTTTCAGCCGGGTGGCTATGTCAGCTCTTCCTCCTTAAAGCTCATCCGTGCAAGAAGGAATTTCCCTGTTCTTTCAGCTGCCAGCCTAGTTGAAACATCAAGATGCAGGAAAGAGATTTAAATCTCTTCTAGCCTGAGCTGTCTTGAACCCCCCTTTTCCAAAGCAGTGGCCTAGATATTCTAGATAAAGTGCTTTCGGTCTTCTCTGAGGAAGCTGTTGTAATGCTGCTGCAATTCCCGTTTTGTTGGTGTGTCTTAAGAGCTTTAGGTTCTTAGAAGGCTAAACACAGCTGAGTGGTAAAACTGAAAACTCAGCTATGCCACATGCACTTTCTTTTTCATGCATCTAGTCATCTAAAGAAGATGACTGACCAAAGTCCAAATAGTAATTAGAACAACAGTGCATTTTGGAGCTTATGAGCCTATCTTGAACCATTGTAACAACCACAATAATCTGCCTGAGCTCCTGAAAAGGAAATCTTAGCCTAAAGGTTTCATTACCATAAGTTCTTATCTTGAACCTTGAGTTATGTTACCTCCAGAACAGCATGAAAATACACTTATGATGAAGTGTTTAACTTACTGAGCTTTTAGCTTTTCTGCAGTTCTTATGAATTCAGCTTTCTTAGCTTGTTCAGCTTTCATCTTCCAGTTTTGAAATTGTCGACCAGCACCTGCAGTACTGGAACAGTTGTCATTCTGTACATAATAAAATGCTATTAGAAAATGGTATTTATTTTTTAAATGATTGTTGGTTATTTTAAAGCAGACACCGCCACAGTGCAGAGTACCAGCATTACTTCAGTTTTATACTGGCGCAATTCAAACAATTTTAAGTCACACAGGTATAAAACCGGAGTGATGAGTGATGGCAAGCTGACGCCTGTACACAAAAAAAAAGCATTCTTCAACAGAAAAATAGAGAGACCCCCACATCAGCTTGTTTTAAGAGGCTGCTCCCCACACTGCAATACTACATCAAGGCAACTGCCTTGCCCCTGATGGCAGTCGGTCTCTGACGAGTCAGATAACTCCCTACCTGACCATAAGCAGGTAATCTACACTAGGCAGATTACCCCCACTTCATCTTGTTCAAGAAAAGCACTAGCTTAACTTCCGAAATCTGCTTAATGCCCCTCGTATTCATAGCAACCCTGAACACCCTTAACGCAACCGCTGCTAGCAACGCAGGCGATGAAGTCCCTAGTTACCAAGCTACCATTTTGCGTCCAGCCCAGAAGCCCGCACTGCTTCCCACGGGCTTCTTTTTAATGTTTATCCCTACACCTCCTACGAGGCTGGAACTCCTCAGCGGCCGCCTTCCGGCGGGCCCTCAGAGAGGGGGGGCTCCCCTCAGAGAGGGGGGGCTCCCCTCAGAGAGGGGGGGCTCCCCTCAGAGAGGGGGGGCTCCCCTCAGAGAGGGGGGGCTCCCCTCAGAGAGGGGGGGCTCCTCCGGCCGTTGAGGCTGGGGGGGCGAGGGTGAGCAGCGGCTCCGCACCGCGGCCTTTACCTGTTGCTGCCCAGCAGCCGCCGCCGCGACCGCCATTGCCAGGGCAGCCATGTTGGTGGCGGCGGCGCTGAGGGGCGGCTCGCACCGCGCCGCGCCGGGCGTGGCGGCGGTTTAAGCCTCCCGAAATCCTGGGATTTCGACAGAAAGAAGGCGGGGTTTAACCGCAAAGGGTCTGCCCCGTGTTGCTTGAGCCAAACGGGGCCTGTGTGAGACGTGCCGCCGTCTTGGCGGCGGAAGGTGGTATGCAGAGTGCCTGCAGCCGCCAAAGCCCTCCGGGCGTGCGCTGGAGGCGGTGGGCGTTTGGAGAAGACAGCGGCCTCAAGAGGCCCCGGGCTATTCTGCGGTGCTGTTTTAAGTCCTCTGAGGTGTCTTGAAGAGCTGGGGCCGTGGTCTGGGTGTCACAAGCCGGTGTCCCCTCAGAGCAACGTGCTGAAGGCCCGGGGGCAGCGCTGACCTGACCTGTGGGCCCTTGGGGGATCCATCAAATGTGTGGGGATCCGTCAAATGTGTGGTGGCGAGAAGTGCTTGCTGTGGGGCAGCACGGCATCCCGCTCTTCCCTCGGTACCTGGTCTTAATTGGGAAGAGCCTTGTGTGGTTGTAGTTTAACTATGACTGATTAACTGTGTTGCATATACGATTTAACACTTTTTTTCCCCTTTCTCAACTTGTGGCATATGCTTGTCACTGGCTCCGGTTTCATTCATGTCAGGGGTTTAAGGTTTTTTTATTTATTGATTGCTTCCTTCGGGAAGACCAGAGTATATCATCATTATCCTGACAGAAAATAAGGAGTTTCACATTATTCAATAGATTTTTGGGACTCTGAAGATCTTGTTTTTCACTCACATATACCAATCAAACTTTTAATGAGTTGCCAATTAACATTTCTGCAGAATAGAAATAATCTATTCATACAGTGGCTTTGCTAGCTAAAGAGATTTTACGAACTGGTATTTTCCCAGCTGCAGAACACAAAAGTGTTCACAGATGCTAACCAAATGGCCTAAGCTGAAGACATTTTATTGCCTAATTGATGTTTTTAGGAGCACTTTCCTGATACATTTTTCCTCTTTATATTTTATGACTGTGCTTACATTTCTTTGTATTTGCTGAATAGGAATTAACAAGTAAAGGAGAACATTTCAAAACCTGAAAATAGCCATCAGCATAAATTAGGGAGGATTGTTCTCACAGATTGCTACCTGAAATAATGCTTGTAAAAGTATTCTCTCCACAGCAATGTTTCAAAGTTTTCTTTGCCTTGTCCTTCACTATTGGATGTAAGAGAAAAAAATTGTGTCTTCTGGAATGTATTGGTATTTGCTTTTCTTTGATGAGTGGCAGCCCTTCCAAGATTTTTGTTATTAGGATCAGCAAACTGATAACTGGTCAGGGATCACTCCACAGCAAGCACCTGTTCTCAGCAAGCACTTTAACAAGGTGGCTCCAGTCATAGGGTAATTTTCAGATACTGTTCAGTAGTTCACCATTTTCTGGATGGTCAATCTATATTATTGTTTGCCACACACTTTACTCATGAGTTACTCAGAATCCCGAGGACTTTACAAAGATGCCCTGGAAACAATGTGCAGAGGTGTTTCAGGTATCGGAGCAGAGCTAGGCTTGGCTAGTTCTGGCTCTAAGCACCAGGGGGGTCAGGCATCAAGTTGTGGTACTGGTATAAAGATGAACGATGGCTTTCAGCTGGGCCAGGACATTATTTTATTCCCTCTGTGGAGCAGGACTTATCTAAGGCAGGATATGCCAGTGGTGGGTTGGCCTTGGCTGGCTACCAGGGGCTGACCAAGCTGCTCTATCCCTCCCCCTCCTCAGCAGAAGAGGGGGAGAAAATAAGATTAAAAACTCATGAGTCGAGATAAAGGCAGTTTAATGGAAAAAAAAAAAAAAAGCAAAGACTGTGCTCAGAAGCAAAGGAAAGCAAAAAGATTTATTCTCTACTTGCCATCAACAGGCAACCGCCAGCCGCTTCCTGAGAAGTGGGGCCCCAGTATGTGTAGCTGTTGCTTTAGAAGACAAACACCTTAATAACAAATCCCCCCCCCCTCTTAGCTTTTACTGCTGAGCATGACATCATATGATATGGAATATCCCTTTGGTCAGTTTGGGTCAGCTGTCCCAGCTATGTCCCCTCCCAACCTCTTGCCCACCCCAGCCCACTGGCCTTTGGGAAGAGTACTGGAGAGACAGCCCTGATGCTGTGTGAGCACTCATCAGAAATGTTCCAGACACTGGGATGGTATCCGCACCCTTCTAGCTACAAACACAAAGCACAGGACTGCAGTGGGGAATGTTAACTCCATCACAGCCAGACCAAATACAGTGCCACGACTCTTGGGTGCCCTCTGTGTACTTTTTGTAAGCAGCTAGTCTAGATCCAGAAGAAAGCAGCTAGATAATTACATAGGGTAATTACATCCTGACCTCTCCCACGCTCTCTCAGTTTAGTTTGGTGTTTGAAGGTAGCAAATCCCTGCTTTCTGTGTGTCTTTTGCTTCATAAAAGCTTTCAAGATTTTGCACAAAAATAAAGCATGGAAATACACCAAGAAAAAAATAAAGCTGTTAAAATTTAAAGGAACTGGGTGTACATAGAACAAAAAACCCAAATAGCAGAAAAAAACTGTTAACCTGGAAGGTGCAATGCCAGCAATCGAAGAATTGATCACAGCCACTTTTCTTTATGGAAGAGGTCTCATCTGTTACAGTGTTGGTTCAGCAGCATCTCCTGTTTTCCTGAAATCCTTCAAGCCAAATAGAGAAAAAGGACTGCACAGTAATGTTGTGTTCATATCCATGAGATCCTTGAGGAAACCATCTATCTTACCAGGAGGTGTAAGCCTTCACTCACTGGATGCAGATCTCCAGAAGAAAGACTTCCCTAACTAGATGTTTCTCTCCAGGTGAACTCAGAGTGGTGTTTTTTTATTGGTGCCTTATCTCTGGGTCATGAACAAGAATGCATTAGGGCAATTGTAAAGTGTCAAGTGGAAAAGACAGCTGGTGTTAGAAAAGCAAACTGGAAGTAGTTTAAAAGAGAAAAAGTAAATTAATGATTGAAAGAAATCAAAACCTTTCTCTAGGGGTACAACTATCCACTTGTGAAGGCATTCATAAAATTGTCTAGGTATCCTAGACTATAAAAGCACCCAGTTGCTACTGACAACATGGGCTATCCCAGTATTTTTATTTATGAAAATAATCTCTCTGCTGCAGTCTAGCCTCAGACTGACAGGTCGCAATTAAACCAACTCAGGGCATCAGCCAGAATATGAAAAAAATAAAGGAAAGCAGGGGCAAAAAAAAAAAAAAAAAAAAGCTATTGCAAGTTGATGGATGATATGTGCTTATTCTGAGATGCTGTAATAATACAATCTGGGGAGGGATAAGCAGAGTAGGCACTGGATAGGTACACGACCAGTAAGTGCAGTAGTGCAGATGTGAGCAGGGATGATACAGTTCTGCACTGTAACGGCAGGCTGCTTTCATCTCTTTAGTTTTTGTCCAGCAGGTGTCATCTGAGAAGCACCTGATAGCGACTAAAGGCATAGCTTTTGATTTTTGCTTCCTAGAAACCAACAGCAAGTTGGTTTTACTTTTACTCTTTACAGGTGACATAGCCTGTACTTAGCCCTTCAGCTGTCTCTATCCCTCTTTACAGAATGATCTGATCTGGCCCCACACTGGTGCCATCAGCTCCCCTTCATTTGATGAGGACAGAGAGTGGTTATCACTTCTCCCTGTGAGACCTGTCCTGGAGTGCTAGCAGGCCTGACAGCATGGACACACAAAGGTTTGTTGCTCTGCAGCCACAACTCAGTGTCAGTGTCCCCCCGTACCTTGTCCTGTCAGTGCCTAACTTGCCCCAGAAGTCGAGGAGCTCCAGACTAGGCGGTGGTAGTACAGAAGATCCCTTTTCTGTTTCCCGGATGAGTACCTATTCCACTCACCCTAAATCATTTTTGCATAAAGCTATGCTTTACGTAGAAGGACTTTTCATGGTAGCCTGATGGCATGGAATGGTAGCTTGGCTTTCACGTTTTGTTCTGTGTAGAACATCTCCAAAGAAACTAAAAGCACAAGATGCAGAAAGAGGCCTAGAGCCAGCAGCTTAATTTTAGTAAATGTTTGTAGGAGAATGTAGATGGTAGGAATAAAAAAAAAAACAACTGTATTCATAATGTTCACAGAAATAATATTCATAATATCCACAGAAATATCTACTCATCTGAACTACCATTTCCTTTCCTTTTCCTTCTGTAAAACACAGCCTATATCTTTCAAGAAAATAAACTTGCATTTGAACCCTGATTGGAGTCTAGATTTCACACTAAAAGTAAAGTGGAAGACCAAAAGGGAAATGAAAAAACCTGAACAAATCCACATGACAAATCCAAGGGTCCCAAATGAACAGGAACACGCTATTTTAGTGTTCTTTACTCTCTCCTGATTTATAACTGTGTAAATGACAACTGAATCTGATCACTTAATAATTCATCGTAATCCTTCTTTTTTTTCCTCCAATTCTTTCCTTTGTTTTTTCATTCCTTAGAATTTTCTCATGTATTTTCATATCATCTCCCATTCTTGGATCTTCTGTAATTCTCTCCTAGTTCACCTCCCTTTCCTGTTATAAAAGGAAAAAGAAAATGTTTCCCGCAATTGTACTTGAAACAAACAAACAAAAAGATAGCAGGCCTGCCAATAAAACACAAATGTTTCCTAATGTGTTACTTAAGGCTCAAAGGTTTTCTTAAAATCATTCTGAATGTGATGAAGGTGATAGTCCTAAGTTCAAGTTCCAGTCTTCCAAAATACCTTTCTTCTTAGATCTGGCAAGCAGAAGACAGAAATGTGCTCTGGCAAAATTACAGAAAGTTTTAGGCTGGGCCGATCCTCAACACAGCAAAAAGTTGGATGCTTTCCCTGGTACACATTTGTATATTCAATCAACAACCTTAGCAGCTGCTTGTGTTTGAAACTGGCACGCTGCATAGGTCACACTACTGACAGCATCCGTCACGCTGCAGCTTCAAGACCTTACTCAGCAGCTGTCTCTGCCACTTCTTTTTCATCGTGTTTTTAATTTATCAGCTCCTATGCTACTTTTCTGTAACAGGTTATTAATGCAGCCAAGTGTGATGAACTTTCTTATGCATTCCCTTTCATTGGCTTTTTCTGTGACTTCTGCCAGAAACTGGCTGCCTTCTTTGGGCTGTCAGGAACTTTTCTTCCTCCTATCACCTAAAAGCCAAGAGTCTAACTCAAGCCACTCTCAGCAGCACTCCAAAAACCTCAAATAAGGCAGAGGCAGATAAATGAGAATGTATTACCAACATAATGAAGGTTCTCTGGGGAAGTATGCCCTGCAGAAAAGAGAGGGGGTCCCTAGGTGCCTGAGGGAAATGGCTGGCTGGCAAAGCTGACCTGTACCAGGAGCGAGTGCAAGGATATTTGTGCATGAAAGCAAAACTGCCATACACAAATAAAGAGAATCACTTGGTCTGTCACAAGTGTATGGCCTGGCATTGCTACAGCTGGAAGTGTTTAAGAGTCTTGGCACTGACTTCATAATGGGCACATAAAGCTCTAAATTTTTGTGATGACTTTTATTTTTCTCAGTTCTAGTCCCTGCAGCTTGCTATGGCAGCTATGAGAGTTAAGTGTTTAAACTAGTAATCAAAATTAAATTTTTAATCAGAATAAAAAAGCTAGCTTTTTGAATGTTGTGCTTCTCCATTTTCTATTTGTAGTTACTGTAAGTCCTTATGCTTAAGCAGCTAACTGAGCGTGTGTGCGACTTGGGACTGTAACTGCACAAACCAGTGCAGCAACACACATATGTCAGTTACAGTCACAATTTTCGCCTCCATTATTCTGTATATATGGCTGCAACATGCAACACACTCGCTGCCAGTTAACATGGAAGCAAGTCTTTGTAGCTTAAAAAGAGAAAATATAAACAAAAAGTATATTTGCAGAAAAAAAATCATGTTGTCCAAATTCAGATTCAAAAGCAAACTTGAAATGGTGATTACAATTACTATTTTCATGGCCACCATAAAGCTACCCCAGTTTCACAGATTGTTCCAGATTTCACTAGCACTGAGTTAAACACTGTGGGCTTCACAGACCGACCCTTGCAATGAAAACTAGCAGTTGGCTAGCAGGTTTTATTCACATTCACTGAGCATTCTTTGACCAACAGCCATTTATCAAAGGGAAACACCTTCCAGACCATATTAAACATTGCCTTTAATTTCATACCTGGCCTCAGAACAGTTTGCTGCAAAACACAACAGTATGTGTGCAAGAATATACCCATCTGTGCCAATATTAAGTCAAATAAGTGTTCGGGCAAAAGATGCAGTAAAATTTTGTGGGTGTAAGATAGGATCTTTTAGCGGGAAGGATATGGGGAAGACCCTCAACACATTCTCCTGTTCCCTGGAATTTCATGGTCTCTCATGTGGAGTATACAGTCTCAAAGTTGTGTGTCACTGGGATAAGTACTCCTGGTTTCTGTCCTGACCAAACATTTGCTCCAGTGAAGTTAGTAAAACTGTTGCTGTGTGAACATGTTGACACAAAACACCATTTGTGTCTAACTTGATGCTTTTTGCTAAGGTTTTGGACAGGTTTTTCAGGCTTGTAACACTGCCTTCAGGTTTTAGGACTTATTGTGGTTGGGTCTCAACCACAAATCCTACAGAAGTAGCTTTCACAAGCAGTGTGAGAGAAAACGGAGAGCTGACAAGGCTGTAAAGCCCTTCGTTTGCACTATTGTCTTCATTTTTCCTTTTCCAGGATTTTAAAACAGTACTTAGAACTAGAAGAGCACCAGTGGAAAAACTTTAGAAGCAGAAACAAATGAGACAACAGAGCAGGGAGAGACTACCCATTATGTATGCAGGGACTGATCTGGTAGCCTGCATACCGTTCCTACAAAACTGTGCCTATAGCAATACCTTTTGGCTCTCCGTGATACCAGTCTTGTGGTTCCCAGCATAGCTCCAGGAAGCTGAGGCTGGGAGTGATGGAAACCTGAAAAATACTCTGTGTAGATGATTTACAGATGTGTTTGAAGATACTGATTCCATATATATTTGGCCAACAAGGAGTATAAAGTGACAAGGATTTGGTTTTTCTTGGATTGCTACTACTGCTTAACTACCTTATAATGATCAACATGGCCATTATTGATTTCTGTCTGCAGTAGATAGAAATTAGAAAAGGTTTGAAATGAGGCAAAAGTGAAAATGAATCCAAGGAACATTAGTAGTACTCTTCTGTTGGACACCTTCAGTGTCAGGGACGTGTTGGGCTAACAGGGGTTGAATACACTATAATCAGTAGGTATTCCAGGGTCAAACTGGGATCAGTAATTAGATTATGTTCTTGTATTTTTTATTCTTTCCTATTTGGGTTTTTTGCTTTTCTTAGGATACCAGGTTTTTGCCCCTTTCAAAGTAGAAAATGAAAGCAGAGCACTTTTGATTAGTCCCTGCCTGTTGGCAGAACTGCAAAATACCAGGCTGTTAGTTTCAGTGGAAATGAATGGGCCATCAAGATGTATGAAACACAGTCACTTGCACGTAGGTGCAGAATTTTTTTACATGCAAAATGTGATATCAAATATACAAGGCGCTGGAGACAGCTGGAGTGGAATAGCTTATGGTGGAGGCGTGGCGATGCAGTGGGCCCGGAACAGTGACAGGGATTCAGAGGATGTCCCTCCTGCCTCCAGCACAGCCGCTCGGGGGACCTGAGGCAGGTCACAAAGATGCCACCCGTCCCTACGCTGGAACAGGCACTCTGGTGCGTGGTGCTTGGGGAGCTTGTGTGGATAGCACTGCGGCATTGCCACCCACGCAGCATAGGAATGACAATGTTGAGAATTGCACATTGTCAGCATTAGGTTAAGCATTCACTTTGCAGCACACAAGAGCAAATAAACAGTCACCTCTGCATTTGTACTTGTCCTGCTGTTAGCCACACATGTAAAATACATGATTTAGAAAAAAAGCCATGCAAGCATATGTGGGGTGTGTGTATAGTATCCTGTCCTTGGTAGGTAACATGGACTGCAAGCCTGCAGGTCACAGCAGCCCTTAGATAATTCACAGAAATATGTTTGGCTGAAAAACCCAACATTGTGGGACACAGCAGAGAAAATGAGGTATTTTGATTTCCCCTCCCAAACAAGTGCTTGTACCAGACTGAGCCCTGCTCCAGGCAATGGATAAGGAAAACGCAGGAAGCCATAAAACAATCTTTTTTCCCTAGCGAAGTGTGTAAGTAAGGGTAATGCTGCCGATTGCTCCTGTGAGAGGAAATATCTTGCCATACATACTTTTGGAAGATGAGAGGCATGAGAAAGGTGAGAGGCCTGGCTATATGTTACAGAGCTCTCTGGCAGGTTGGGCAAAAATATGTAGCATGGTGTATTGCATAATTCCAGAATAATACAAACAGATGGGACTGTTAGTAGGGGAATTTGCAAGGATAATTCATCAGCAGACAGCCCGGGATAATTAGATGATTTTAGCTGTGTATGAGCATGGACCAAAATCTAAAGGTCAAAGTGAGATTACAAGCAGTTTAAATGCTGGTAAGAGTAGTATGCTCACAAAGCCAGCTGCCAAACAGGTGTGTGATGGTGTACGCTGTTCTGTAGCACGGCTGATAATAACATCCACAGGTTTCCACTTTTTCCTGTGTTTCCAGTGGGTACTAGTCACAAGCAGCATCCACTTCCCACATAATTATTCACAGGACACTTCCGAACTCTGCTCAGATGGGTAACCCCCGGAGCTGAGGCAGCACAAAAGATTGCTCAAAGCCACTTTTGCCCCTGCTGCTCTCCTCCTTGTCTTCTGGCTGTGTGGTCACTTCAGTACCCACAGGACAGGGAACGCACAATGAGCTGTAGGACACCAGGGCTTTTCTCTTGTCAAAAAGCACATGTCCGTAAAGTGATGAGCACACGCTGTCAGTGCCCTATAAATAGACAAATGGTAGTTACTAACCAAGCAAAACAAAATACAGGTTGGCACCCTTTACAGATGCTTAGCTGAATCTATGTTGAGAGAGGTATTAAACCTGTAAGCATATAATAGTCCATTTGGTAGCATATTCTAGATTGGTACACAATAATCTGGAAAACATCCCTCAAGCTCAACATTCTCCTTGGAAGCGATTTTGCTGCACAACCACACCATTAAGCAAACTGTTATATGCTCTGACAGAGCTTCTCAGGCAATTTTCTCCATTTCCAAGCTAAGTTCATCTTTTTTTTTTCCCCCCAGTGTGATTTTTTTTTGTTTTATTGGAGAACTCCAGTAGGACTGATATGTTCTCTGTCTTCCGTCCTTCCCCCTTCTGACAGCTGTCAAGACCTATTGCCATTAATTATGCTTTTTTTTAGGGAGAGCAAATGTGGATCCTGACCATTCCTGCAAGTCAGATTACACTACCAGGGCATGCCACCCTATTGAGAACTTTTAGTACCCCAATTGTGTCCTGCAGCGCGCTGAGGATAATTAATGTTTATGACAGGGTACTATGAGTTGTCTGATCGCTGCTGTGCATAAGAGGAATTGTCCTTTTCTTTTGACTAGACCTCTGCTAACCTTTTGGGGGTTTTGTTTATTTGCTGGTGTTTTTCTTTCGCAGCAATACACTGAGCACTCATTTGAGTGCACCATTTGCTAGGACCCAGGGATAACTCATGTGGCAAATGAGCTTGTGATTAGGCACACTGGCTCTCTGACAGTGCCAGATGTAAGGTGATTTGAAAAGTTACCCCACTTGGAGAACTCTAATGCAGAGAGATGCATGGCTTTAACATGATCTTTGTGTTGAAGTCATCTAAACACGTCAGCGTATACTTACTAGCATTTCAGTACCTCTTGAAAACAAAAGCAATCCTTCTAACACTCTACTTTTGTGCCTGTGGCATTAGATCTTGCCATGCATTAAGGCCACTTTGTGTCTTCTCCTGAAGCTGGCTAAAATGACCCAGAAGGGTTTTCCCAATGCACCCATATCCCAGGTGGCAAAGAGCTGACATCGTGTTACAGGAGAAGGGCACGCTCTGTCCTTCTTCAGGCTTGACGCTAGTTTTTCCACAGCATCAGATTTTATAAAAACAAGTAATTTAATTGAAAGGTACAGCAGCAGGGTCAGCCCAGGCTGGGTGCCTCCAGAGGGGGACCTTGAATGAAGACACCCCTGGGCAATGACACTCCTGCGATCTATACACCCGCCCCTCACACGCTCTTCACATGTCTTTTAGTCCCATGTCATTTTTGGTCTGGGGTCTTCTAACACCTTCTTGGGTGCTTTTTCCTGTGTCCAGGCAGGCTGGCTGTTGACTGCTCTCACCTTGTTGATTAGCAGTCCCTGCTGTCGGTTGTCACCTCCTTATCTTCTGGTTTACGCTTCTTGAGCACCTGCACTCCCTGGCAGAACGTGGGAAATGGAAAAGTCTCAGACTTAGGGAAAACACTACCAAAACATCAGTGTATTATTATCATTTTTCTTCAAACACAGCACTGTACCAGCTGCTAGGCTAAGAAAATTAACTCTATTGCAGCCTAAAGGCTTCAGCAAATCTAGCTACTCATGCCAAGTTAAGCTAGGCACACAGCATAAATCACGCCATATTATAACCCTAAGTAATTTATTCTAATTAAAACTTAGTTATTTAAGCTAAACAACTAATATGTCTCAAGAATCGGGTCTCTTCCATTCCCCAGGTATGGGCTCAGGCTGGTGGAGAAGCTTATTTGGAAGTATAGGAGGCCACAGACCTGGAATTGGCTGAGTTTGATGGGGATCTAGCTTCATGAGTTACTCCCATGGGGAGCATGGTTTACCTGCAGACCAGCATCTGCGTTCTCCTTTCCATCCTGCCCTCAGTCTCTTTTTGGGTGCAATTAATGCGATGTGTGCCTCTGACTGCCAGGTTATTTTTCACATCACAGTTGTTCCTATCATGTTTGCACTAATACAGGTTCCTGCAAGGGCAAAGGGGCAGGCACAGCGATGTATCCACAGCCATGAAGTCAAAAGGAAAAGCTGGGCCTTTCAAATCTGGCTCTAAGTGTCATGTCACTGAAAGTGAAAGATATGCCATGCCGTGCTAAGAGCATGTTTCTTCTTCTTGCACAATTAATATACTTATCAAGTACAGAAATACAGTTTTTAAGTGGGTTTGGGCATATTGTCATGCACAAGTCTTTTGAAAGTCTATGTTAATCTGGGGCTAAATCTTGGAAGTATCCAAATGAGAAGTGACCAAACCCCTTTCATTTCATACAGCTTTTACATAGCTTTGCTTTTATCAGATGGGATTTTACTTGGGTGGATGAAACAGCAGATGGTGACAGTGCCCTACCACTGTTGCTGGACCACCTGCACGAAAGAGGAGCTGCTTGATGGCCGTGGACACCTATTCAGACTAAGCCTGTGCCTGTCTGCAGTGTCATGTCACATGCAATCTCCATCAGAATGAAATCCTAGTCCAAGTGCCAAATCCCATAACCAGGTGCATGCATAGATAACTTGACATGGCTGAGTAGATCCCCATAAAACAAATATTTGTGGGCTCAGGTTCCAAGGTACTGCGGAATATGTTACACAATCCCCATCCCAGCACTGATTGCTAGCCTCAAGACACATTCTTGTGGGAACCTGCTGATACATACATATGTTCTGGTTTTAAACATTCTTGAAAATAAGCTTAGCTGTTATTCCTTATCTAACAGCTCTATCTTATCTCTCTTTATTGTACAATATCAAGGTGCTTCCCTTATATTGCTATGTCTGGTGTACCAGAAAGATTAAAATCCTCTCTGTGAAGATCCCAGAGGAGCAAGGGGAGAAAAAGAAAGATAACTGCTGGGGATACAATCAGCAATTAGAGGAGAGAACAGCAGCAAGGAATCTGCAGATGCTTGTGTAACCCCAGTGCAGCTGCTGAGGCTTAACGTACAGGAATTAATATTAATCCACAACACAACCATCAAGTTCTTCCAAATGCTTTTTATTCATAACACCAAAATTTTGAAGGTGTCAATCATACTGTGCTTTAGCGTGCTTCTTAGTGAACGAGGCCACTTTTTCTGAGTTAGCCTCCACGTGACCAAAAAGATGTTGCATAAAAGATGGTGTCTACAAGTAAATGTGACACAAAATTGTACTGAATGGCAAAACCCCAGACCTATGTCATAGCTGCCTTAGATGACACTCGCAGCACAGAGTGGTCTAAGCGTTCCTTCTTGTGCATGCAGAGCTTTCTGAGGGGAGCACCTGAGATAGCAGCTGCTGTCAGAGCTCACCAAAAAGCATCAAACCTACCTGCTCTCTGTCGGTAAATGCCATTTTGTCTCACGCTGCGGTCCTGAGGACATTTTCACTCTGACCATCTGCACACCTGTATGCCATCGGCTGAGCATTGACCGGGAGGCACGAACACTGTCTATGCCATTCCCCCATGCTGTCCTGGCTTGGGGCACCCCTGCACACAGCTGGCGCAGCGACGTGACAGCTGAGCACCCAGAGATGGATGCCCTCAATATTCAGACGTATTTCCTGTACCTGATGGTAAAAGCAGGCACAAAGCACTCAAAGAATGGACAGACTGTTAAACTGCCCTTTTTTGTTAGGTGTTTGCACCAAACTCTCAGTATTTATCCAGAGTTTTAGAATGTGTCCTTCCCCACAGTATCTGTGCATACACCTGTATAATGAAAGTAACATCTGTCTTTACAAACCTATGTGTGCATTATACTCATACACATTTTGGTGTGTTACGTTATTTTATAGAACTGGCCTGCTACTGAAAGTGAGACATAGTTAAATTCAAATACTCTTTTATTTTGGTGATTAAGAGCAATTGGAAAGTAAAATTTTGGGCCTTACTTGAAAAAGAAGTAGTCACTGTTTACTTGCAAAATAGAGACAACGCCCACTGAGTCTCAGATATGCCATGCCATGCTAAGAGCATGTTTCTTCTTCTTGCACAATTAATATACTTATCAAGTACAGAAATACAGTTTTTAAGTGGGTTTGGGCATATTGTCATGCACAAGTCTTTTGAAAGTCTATGTTAATCTGGGGCTAAATCATAGATTTCACTTCTACCTAAAGCTGCACCGTAGAAGGTATAACCAACTTAGGCTCTTTTGTTCCAAAGCCAAACGCTCCCCATTTAAACTAAAGTAGATGTTCCCCTGATTATAAAGACTAGTAATAACAATGCTGATAAATTTCCGTACATTTACACCAGTAGTCATAGTGGATATGATTGAAAAGCTGGTTTAAAGTGGTTAATGTTACATTTTCATTTGAAATGACTGAGCAAAAGCCAGTCGTCTAAAAGCCAGAGATGAATCTGTAATACTGATTTTATGCATTGCTTGCAGAACCGCTCCAGAACACTGCACACTCCAAAAATATTAATGACATAGCCATAAACCAGACAGTAAACACTTTTGGTGCGTATGGAATTAGGGGGCTTAACTGCTGTTATCTTCATAATTGCCTAAATGATTAGCAACCCAGAGCATAACAGTGTTTGTTTTTTGAATAAAATACAATCCAACATAAAGTTTAACATAAAAAAAACACCAACCTGAAAAAAATCTTAGCTCTCTTTTGGAAAGTAAAAGTAAGAAGTAATCTAATAATGATACAGAAACTAATCAAATAATCTAATGTTGAATTGGACCAATAGATTGCATTTTCACCTTATGAAAGTTTTATGCTCAATCCAGAAATGTACAGGCCTCTAACTCTTGCTGATATCGACAAAAGTTTGAATTCTAAATACACTTTAAAGCTCTGTCTGTATAAAGGAATATAATACCTGGACTAGTACGATGTGAATCAGGAAGAGGAACATTAAAGTCTGTTGTCTGAGGCATCTATTTCATTAATCTTGAGGGCATTATAATTTTCTTGGCTTTTGTCAATGTATTAAATGTTTTCCAAAAACTTTTCTTAAAGAAGAATATTAGCATAGTTAATTGTTCTTCCACAGTATCTAAACAAAATCGATGTGGCATTATAATGCCTGCTCTAGAATACATCAAATATCACAAGACTTGAGCAGCAGCTCAAATTGTCTAAATAAAGACATGGATCTCTGTTTTCTAGTTTTTATTTGCTTTTACTGTTGCAGTATAAAAGTATACTAAAATAAATTTAAATATACACTAAAATGGTAAATGCATTAAATGAGTCAACAGCAGGAGTTATTGTCCCACAGGATGATGATAGGGACATCAGGTCAGGTGAGGCAATTCATAGGAGAAGAGAAGACTTGCCCTCTGCTCTTACATGTGGCAAATCCCTTAGTGGTAGTGAATAAGCTTCTGAGGGGCTATCTGAGAGGGAAATAAGAAAGGGAAAGGCTGCTGGTAAAACACAGCCAAAGCTCTCAGGGAAATGACCACCATGCAGCAGTGTGTCAGCCCTCACCTGGGACCTCACGCCGGGACAAACCCAGAAGTTGCCCCCAGAGGCTGCTGAAGGACTGCAGTGTTGGGGCTGTGGTGGGAATCTGTTCTTGGGATGGTGACCACCTGGTGACACATGGATCACCCCCTGCAAGGCCCAAAGTGGCTGCCAAAGCTGACGAATGGACTGCAGACATGCCAAGTACACGTGTATGCCAGGTATGCCCTTGCAGGCCAATGCATCTAACAGATGTTTGCAGAAAAGGACTCCGTTGTTGTCCTCTGCATCACGTAACTTCTGCTATGAGTGACATCTTTGTAATTTAGCTTATTGGTCTCTTTAACAGAAAAAGATTTAGCTTTTATTTTACCATCTGGAGCGTTTTAAGCTTTGTTCTTCCAGGAGATAATGTTCTCCAAATGGCTAAACTTGTCAGTGCCCTCATATACTTCCAATTCTTCATTTTGTGGGCACAAAATAATAAAAATAGTCAAATCTATAGTTAAGGTAGGAATTCTTTAAATTGGACCCTATTCAACTTATCCTTGATTGTTCAGAGGATTTTTGCTGATGAGATGTTGTCAGATCTCTTCAGCTGTGCGCACAAGGGGAAAGACAAATGCCAGCAGTTCTAGCTCTGTGCTCTTCCTCTTGCTGTTGTCCACAGTGCAGCAACGAGCAGAGGCACTAGCAAAGCTCTACGCTGGTCTGGTCTAGATCTGGTCTACGCTGCAAGTCTTGCAAGGAAAAGTATACTTTTTCTGCTTGGGCTTCTGGACCGGCAGATATTTGGATGGTAAAATTTCCTGAGAGAGGCAAGGCACAGGTATTGGTCAAGTGACAGCCCATTTTCAGCCTTCAGAACTTAGATCAAACGTGAAATAACCTGAAAATTAGGACTGAAAATGGCACAAGTGCCTGTCCATGGGCTCTCCCTGGGAAACCCCAGGAAGCATTCAGGCTGTTCTCACCCCACTCCAGCCCAGGCACCTGGATCCCACAGGTCTTCTCGTGTTAGTAGTAAACACCTTAACTTAAACGAGGGTTGGATTGAGTTTGTAGATAAAGTATGCAGGTCCTTTACCAAAGGGTTAGTTAATCTATAAAAATGACAATTTACCCAAGGGAAAATGGAGGTCTGAAATTTTGAAAAGAGAACAAGCCCTTTGCACTTTGAGGAATGTTTCTTTCACCAGTGCTTCTGTGGGTAAAGATTTTGAAAAAAAAAAAAAAA
>VUYV01000030.1:1890531-1983755 GCA_008711295.1 Anarhynchus alexandrinus
AAAAAAAAAATTAAATAATATTTCTCTTTCTGCCTCCCTTCCAAACAGCAACGAATTTTTCGCTCTTACTTTCTGTGAGGGCTTGGCTAACCAGCCAACAAGTGACTTCTGCACCACCATGGTAACAAAAGGTCTGATGCATTTCTAACAGTTGTAATGGAAGCAATGAGAATTCTTGTTTCTTTTGTTTCTATGCTACTTTCAGCATTTCCAAAGGAATTACGAAAGCCTGAATTTGTGAAAACTACTAAGCTATTTTGAACATCTGGAAGAAAAGGAACAGAGGGAGCAGGTTTCCTGCCTTGTTTTTCAGAAAAAAAAAAAACAAACAAACAAAAAAACAAGAGAAGATACGAAATCAAGAAATAATTCAATTCCTGAAAAGAAGTGGCAAGAAAAAATGGATTTTTATATCAAGGGGAACTTCTACACAGAGGGTCTGTCCACTGCTGCAGGGAGCAGCCCAGGCTGTCTCTTTAAGCTCAGTGCCTGAGGGCCAGCAAGGCAAAAAGTTGGAGGCCATAGCTAACTTTCCTAAGTAAAACATACATTACTTGTGGCAAATAAAAGAGAGCATTACTTTCATATGAATTATTTTTATTTCCTTGGATTGAGTGCTGTTAATGGCAGACATACAATCATTTACTTCAGCTCGATTTTTCTTCTGGCCTTGGAAGCTGCAAACGTGCCGAGTGACTTCCTCCAGCTTGACCAACCAATATCAGAATTTTAACTTTTGGGTATATATTCCACTTCTCTGGTCTCCCAGCATTTCCTGCATGCAGTGGGCTAACTCTGATTTAATAAACACCTTCTTTGGCTGATGTTCTCCTGTCAACTTCTACACCATTGGTCTGGTAGCACCCAGCTAGCAACCAGACAATTAAGGGCTCTGCTACCCACAGCAGGATGCATCTCAGGCAAGCATAGATCTGCCAGAAATCATATTTAAAGATTCAGCTGCTGAAGCCTGAGGTGTTACACTAACTAATTTTTCTCATTAGCTTAGAGCTAGTTTAATATTGGCTGTGGAATGGATAGAATGCAGCCACAAAGAGAGCTGACAATTAGACAGGCAGAAGCGGTGTCAATGAGACAAAAAAAAGAGCCAGGGCTATTCAAGTGCTTTCTCAAATGTCGTGGCTCAGGAGAACGTATCAGGAAGGCTTGCTGCTGCACTCTCTGGGCTCAGTGATGGTCATTTCATGGCTTTACTGCAACAGGTCCTTAGGCACAAGTAGTGGCTGGAAAGTGAGAAACATTACTTTGACTAATAATATTACTACTACTACTACTACTACTACTAATCCATTCCTTTTCATAGCAGGCTTCCCTTTATACAGTTGTGATTTCAGTGCTAAGTAAAGATACCTGTGATTGTGCATCTCCTGTGTAAATAAATTCATGGGACCTTGTTGGAAATACGTGTATAAGCTTTAGACATGCTCATACAAAGACTAAGCCTGGGAAAAATGTAGGATTTGTAAAGCAATTTGAAATGAACAATATTTGCAAATGCAAATGTATATCATAATGGTAATTTCTTTCTTGATTTTGCCTATTACTTTTTCTCATTAGAAAGTTTCACTTGCTTTTTCACAAAAAGTCTGTAGATATCCCATTTCTTAGAATAAGAGAAGACTACATAAAAATAAATGACGTTTTCCTTCATATACCTGGACCTAAATACAAAGCAACATACTGTTCTGTCCCATTCCTAATGGGAAGACACTTAAAAACGAATCTGAAAATAATTGCCAATTAATTTTCAATTGAGTATAACTACATTGAGACTTCAGTCTTGCAAAATTTTAAAGGGCTGAATGTTGACATCTCTTTAGAAAGGCATTTTCGTGATGTACCTTTGAAATGATACACAGCCAAGCCTACAGTGCTACAGACACAATCTCACCTGTTAGAGCAGCCTGTGCATCTCCAGACTGTGGTGGAATGTCTCTTTGATGATGAAAGGTGTCCAACTTACAACTTGAAAAAGATGTGCAGGTTCTGTTTCCTATATACTTTTAATACTCTTTCCAGTGTAAATACTGGGAAATAACTGTCCACTGGGGGAAAAAGTCACAGAGGTAGAAAGAAGTCATCAGTTCTGAAATTTCATGGTGGTAAAGCTGTAAAAGCTTGCTGCCTGTTTGTTGTGCCCAGGCATTTTGACTGTGCGGCCGGCAGAGGTCTGGCAGTGCAGGGCTTACCTCTGAGAGCCCCATGGATGGTCCTCGTGAGAGCAGGTTGGTAGGAACTGCCCTGCAGTCTAGCCTGTACATGTTCTGAAGAGGCTTGCAGCTCTGCAAAGAACATTTCAAAGGCCTGCCTAGGGTGACTATGTATTTACTCATTGTTAGTTGTATTTATTTTGTATAGGAAAAGGAAGGAATTAAAAGCTAATTTTCCAGCAAAAGAAACATCCTCAGCTAATGGGGAAAACATGAAGACTTTCCACAGGAGAAAAATCTTAAGCACCTATTTAGTGTTTAGTTTTAAGTACGTGTCTTCCTACATTTCCATCCAGAAAAGGGCTTTCTCTGAAACAGTGTAGAAGTTGCTGAGTGTGGCCTGGGCCGCGTTGGAAGCCTCATGGTCTTCTCTGGCAAAAAAATAAGCAATTTAGGAGACTCACGGGAAGGGTCTTGCAGTAACCCATGCACCACAGAGCTGTTGACTTTGACAGTAAAAAAACATACGTTCAATGTGCTAAAACAGACCAGCAAGGTTTGAACGCGTGTGTGCAAATATGTATTACATGTTCTGTCAATGTCAGTTCCTTTTTCACGGGGAACCAGTTTTGTATTGATTTTTTCCAGCATCTGTTATTTATGTGTCATTATTATCATTATGTGGTATCATTATTATTAATGTGGTATCATTATTATTATTATGATGGTATTATTATTATTATTGTTATTGCAGGGTATTATTCCAACATCTGATCTTTAGTAAACCATAGACATATTTATGGTTTATGATGGGCACACATGCAGCTAATCCTTCCCCAAAACAGGCTCCAGAGTAAGCTGAACTGCTGGTGTGCTCCCTGCAGGCCTGCTACTCTAAGTTTCTTACTCCAAAGCTAAAACTGGGGTCACCATTTCGTCCAAATGAATATGCTCTTGACCTGATTCCTGGTTTAGTTTATGTCACATATGCATTCTTTATTTACACATACAAAAGGCAGGACAGAAGAAAGTCCTGTGCCTGTGAGGTGGGAGAATGAAGTACCATTAGGCCACAAAGCTCAGCTTTGCAGAAAATGAACTTTGCACAAGTACAAACACATGTTTATCAGATAGAATGTGGACCGACCAACAAGCACCATTGCCCAATTTACCTTGCTTTGATCATACCACATTGTTTGCCAAGCTTATCTAGTGAGTGAAGCAAGCGGTTGACATAAAGTGTTGCCCGGGCAGAAAATGAACTTTGGTCAAGTATCAGGGAACACAAGCAAGTTACTGGACTTGTTCATAACAGCTTAAAGTAAAATAAATTATCTAGCTTTTATTTCTTCTGTGGGGACCTGATAGAGTGCGCATCAAACTCAAATTATGAGGCAGGATTATTTTTTAAACCCACAAATCATTGCAAGCATGGACATAAATCAAGAAAAAAACATACTGCAGTGATTAAGATTATGCCTTTTCTATATTTGAAATTTCTGTGTTTGAAAATTCAACAAAAGTTCTTGGAAAGAAGGGCAGCAGTATGAATGAAACAGGCCTGGATGGGGTTTTTCTGAGCAGTCAAAAGTTACAGGTCAGTTTGACTTTGAACCAGCAATAGCACTATCTTTCTGTATTTGATTCCATTTGACTTGGTTGGCTATGATTTCCTCTTCAGCTGTTCTCCCTGGGAAATGGATCCATTCATAGAAATCAATATATGACTAGGGTGACCCATTACAATATGTAATTTGTTTTTAGTTTAGCTCAAATGTGAGTGTTTGCTTGCTTTATTTTATGTTGAGAGATTTAAAAGTCATCAGAAGAGGGCCTGAAATCCACTTAGACTTCTCCGGGGCTGGGATGATGGCCAGCCAGACCCCTACAGAGGTTAAAGACAAACCTCAGCTCCTGACATGCCACAGCAGTCAGGACTTAGATATACACTATCCTGACTTTCCCAAGGTCATGTGGTTCCTGGGTTTGATATCCAGGATACATGCTGCAAAACCCAGAGATCAAAGTTATGCTGGGCTAATTTTGCTCTCTCTTCACTATGGGGTAGGTCTCACCCCACTGAAATGTGGATCAGACTCAGGGTCTCTGTGCATTATGGCTGGTAGTGGGGCCATCCTGGGACAATTTCAGCAGCTTGAAGATATCTGAGGCAAAAGGGGTGCCTCTGTTCTGGTCCCTCTCAGTGAAATGGTCTCTGCAGGGGGCCAGAGCGGTGAGGCTAAGGTGATGCCGAGGGTCTCCACACGTGAGGTGCCATGCTGCCGCTGTGAGCTGGGTGACACTGCTGATCCAGGGTGGAGCAGCCAGCTTGCAGCGCTGAGTGGTGCCCTACACGTATTTACGTTTTTCATGCCAGATTTCTTGTTGTGCATGAATCATTTTTGAGTGATTTGGCCACGTACTGTTGAAAAAACAAAGGTCCTCATTTTCCCCAGGGCAGCGTGCCTGTTAACATTAGTATTGCTATCATAGACAACTCTTTGGTTTATATGACAAGCTGTTCTCTTAAATGCTCACAGGATGGAAAATTTAGTAGATTCGAGAAGACCCCAGCAAAAAAAACCCTCCTTCCTTGTTTCTCAGTGTATACTCAGGAAATAAATGGGACACAGATTTGGGAAGACACCAAACATTGCAGCCACCTGGCTTGTTTGGTGAGTCCTCCTCCATTCTCAGCAGTCCAGGTTAGTGCAGTTTGCCCCCCTGTACACCCCCTCTGCAGCACTGCATTTCACTCTGGCATCAATCCTGTGAACGTAAACAGATTATCTGCCTCTCTCTCATTTCATTTAACACCAGGTTTGTGCAAATGGAAACTGATGACTCACAAGGATTGTTCTGGGACTGGGTCATCAGACTCTGGAGAAAATATCACAATGGCTTTTCCAAAGAGGGCAAATATGGTTCCCTGAATAAATGCACTGTACTAACTGGTAAGCCCCCTGGCATGGCTGGGCTTTATTGCTCTGTGCATTCATGTATCTTTCTGCCTTCCTCTGAACTAGGTTTATTTATGTAAAGGCTACTTGTGCAAATGAAAATGCTGTTGTTCCAAAGGACACATGCCAAGCAGTCAAAAAGTGTATTGAGTTTCTAGCTGGCGTAAAACCAAAGCCTCAGTGCTTTGCACAAAGAGTCCCAAACTCATGAGCAGCACGCACAATATGATGGAAAGTAGTGGCAGAGTCTGGCATCGAAAAGCTTTTGCATAGTTTGGAGTCTCAATTACAAGAAACCCCCAAAATGGTGTATACGCAGGTATATCTGTCTTTGTATTATGAATTTCTAGTATCAATACTGTAAATAACTAACATTTGAAAACAAAGGTAAAAAGGACTAGCACAGCGATGATAAACAGAGCAAAGAGGTGCCCTGAAGTGTCGCGAGGTAACAGAGTGGGAAACATATGCAATGAAACATCTACAGTGCTTGAAAACACCATATGTTGCTTTGCCAAGAACTCTAGCTGTGCCACTTAACTGTGCTGAGCATTAGTCATGAAGTAAGCCACTCTCCTGGGAGGGACTTGCAGTTAATGATCCTACCTTTAAACAGGCTTCCCAATGCAGGAGCCCTCTCCAACCGCAAGCCTGCAGTCTTCTATTGCAGCAGGGGCTGTCGTCCATGTTAGGAATTCTGCGGTATAGCTGATAAAAACAAAGTTTTGCAAGCCTAGTTACAAAGTGATTTCTAATGTGTTTTCTAGGATATAACTACCCCACAAGCCCTTCCAAGGCTTGATGCCTTTTGGAAACAAGAGACCTGCACTAGTGGGTGGTAGGTCCCTACCAGCCTACCTTCCTACATCGTGGGCAAGACCACCGCTGGGAATCCAGCTAAGAAGCTTTGCCAGGGGCTTTTGCTCTCATGGCTTGATTCACGCTGGCCTTTGCCCCCATTAGGCAGATGTTGCCATTGCAAAGTGACTCCAAATCTGCCAAATCGCATCCCAGAGAATATCCCCCAGTGTCACTGAAATCCTCATGTAGCTTAAGGGGTATGCAGGTGTCAGTGGTGGGATCTCACTGAAAATGTTGACACCAAGCATGAACCATCACTGATGTGAAAAATGGATGTGAAAAGGAGATAAGATACACCTCAGCACTTTAGTGAAATCCTGTGTCACCTGTAATGGCATTTTGCTTTCCCCATTCTGTGACCAGTGCAGAGCCTTGGTACCCTGCAGCTCACGCATGTCCCCCTCCCTCTGAAGGAAGCTGGAAATGCGAAGAGATGGAGAGAAAGCTTTGTGCGTCTGAACTAGCAGTTGGAAGAGAAGACAAAACAGTTCAGAGAACAGGACAAAATATTCATTACCTTGCCAGGATTTGAAAGTAAATAATGACATTCTGCTATATTATGCCTAAAATTCTGTTTACAGTTTCTCTCAGACAAGGTTTAAATACCTAATCCATCGTTAGATACTGAAGGAGAGGCAGAAGACTCTGAGACTGAAGTGAGGCAGTTAAATTAGGAATTCTCTCTCCTCTTTTTTGGCAATAGGAAGAGGGAAGGACTTGTAGAAGGTGAGGTGCATCCAGTGAAAACATCAACTTGGTTCTCAGCAATGGTCATAAAAGTGACGGAAGGTCCGAGTTGTTCAAAAGATGGTAAAGGACTAAACAGAGAATGCCATTATGCCACTGTATGTATATCTATGATATATCTGCATGTTGGATACTGCATTTGGTTTGAAACAGCTCAGAAAAAGTAAAAAAAATGAGAAATCACAAAGAAGAATGGCAATATTTGTGAAGCTATAGAACAGCTTTCCTATGATAAAAATTTGAACAATTTAAGACACTTCAGGCTGGAAAGGAGCAGAACTCAAAGGCTTATAAAATCTTGAGTGACTTGAAGGAGTTGACCGTTTTTCATGGGCTCTTTCATCATGAAACCTCAGGGACATTGACTGAAATAAACGTAGGTAGGTTCCAGACCAGCACAAGGAGGTGGCGTTTCACAAAACACACAATTAACTTGTATTACTCCTTGCTGCAAGACATTGTAAAGTATAAAAATTATTTGGTTTTTCATAGTAACTCAACAAATACATGGGAAAAGTCCATCTGTGTTTAGTAAACACAAAGAAACCTCTGCCTACAGATGGAAGAACTCTTTAGAAAGTGCTCACCAGGTTTTTCAAGGTCTTCCCTGCCCTTTCATCCAGACTAAACAAGTCTCATTAAAGGTTATCTGGTGAAATTTTGTAAGACTGTTTAAACGAACTTGGTTATTATCATTATCAACTAACTTGGAATTAGTCAGTAATCTGTCCATTTTTGTGAAAATATGCATGACTTGCAAAAAACTTAGAAAATGCTAGGCAAATATTCAGAGGCTGAACGAGTGAATGCAAAGTGTGAATTTGTCTGTGAACTGGTTCGTCAGATTAGTAAATACAGCTGCACACCTAAGTGTAGCACTGAGGATGGAGCTTCTGATTTGTATCATGTGATTATCATGATTGTGCAAGGGCTTATGGAAACTTGTTTGAAAATGCACTGGACTGGCGTTTAGTCCAAACTATGCACATGTTGTAATTCATTGTATTTTGAGCTATCAGTCAGACAGATCACAGAATCACAGAATGGTCAGGGTTGGAAGGGACCTTTGGAGATAATCTAGTCCAACCACCCTGCCAAAGCAGGTTCACCTACAGCAGGTTGGACAGGAATGCATCCAAGTGGGTTTTGAATCTCTCTGGAGAAGGAGACTCCACAGTGTCTCTGGGCAGCCTGTTCCAGCGCTCTGTCACCCTCAAAGTAAAGGAGTTTTTCCTAATGTTCAGGTGGAATTTCCTGTGTTCCAGTTTGTGCCCATTGACTCTTGTCCTATCGCTGGGCACCACTGAAAAGAGTCTGGCCCTATCCTCTTGACTCCCCCACTTTAGATACAGATAAACATTGATGAGCTCCCCTCTCTGTCTTCTCTTCTCCAGGCTAAACAGACACAGGTTTCTCAGCCTTTCCTTATAAGTGTGATCCTCCAGTCCCTTGATCATCTTTGTAGCCCTCCACTGGAATATCTCCAGTAGCTCCCTGTCTTTCTTGAACTGGGGGGCCCAGAACTGGACACAGTACTCCATATGTGGCCTCACCAGGGCAGAGTAGAGGGGGAGGATAATCTCCCTCAACCTGCTGGCCCTGCTCTTTTTAGTGCACCCCAGGATGCCACTGGCCTTCTTGGCCACCAGGGCACCTTGTTGGCTCATGGTCAACTTGTTGCCCGCCAGAACTCCCAACTCCCAGGTCCAGAGCTGCTTTCCAGCAGGTCAACCCCTAACCTGTACCGGTGAATGGGATTATTCCTCCCTAGGTGCAGGACCTTACACTTGCCCTTGTTGAAATTCATTAACTTCACTCTGCCCAGCACTCTAGCTTGTCCAGGTCACGCTGTATGGCAGCACAACCTTCTGGTGTGTCAGCCACTCCTCCCAGTTTTTTATCAGCAGCAAACTTGCTGAGGGTACACTCTGTCCCGTCTGTTGCATTAAGGGGCAAAGTAGTTTTGGCAGAAAATAAACCCCCTTGCGTTCTAACACTTCTCACCGAGGTGGGAGGCTGGGTGCGGCTAGGTTTAAATTCTGAGTGATGCCCCATTCACCACCATCAGTCCAGGCGCGTTTAATATATTAAACTGTTACGGTTCTGGATACACTAATAGCAGACTGCACCTTCAGCCCAGTCGTGCTCATGAACTAACACGGCCTCGCTTTGGTCGCATTCAGTGAGAAAACCCAAACAACTAGCTGCCTACACAGTGCAGTTTATTTAAACAACAGATACACAAGTGCTTTTGGATTGCGGGTGATAGTGACTGTCTGCAAAGCACGTGCGAATACTGGAGATGTTAGCAATATAGCTCGGTTACAAAAGTGCTAAGTTATAAAACCACTCTATAGAGATTTCTAAGTTTCCCAAGGAAGCACTTGGTATAGCCAAGTGTTCGAATCTTACCCACAAGCATCCTTATAGGGGGGAAGAGAGGCTCAGCCCGTCAACTGATCCCAGAAATCAAGGCAATCTTTGATGGAGTCCTCCTTGACTTGTTCACGATGGTGTCTTCCCTCACATCCCCCCTTTCTTGGGCTATTTTTATACTATTTTTTATCTTAAAGGTGGAGTTTGAGTGACTCTAGTCATAAATACTTTCATTATGATTGGTGTAAAATTTTCTCGCCTCATATTTAAAGGTATAGTTTACGAAAAATTCAGGGTGCAGACTCAAGGAGGAGTGGTCACACCTTGGAGGTGGGTAGCTTTTGGGATGGAGGTGTGTTTTGGTATTTTAATGACATTATAATGAGCAAAGTTCACCGAAGGACAGCATTTCATCAAAAAAATGACAGATTGTTGGCTCAGGGTAACAAGCGGGCAGTTTATCAGTTCCGTAAGACCTTCGAGAGCTCCATTTGGTCCCCAAGTTCCCAGTTTATCACAGAGTTTTAGCTGCGGTGTCTCCACTCCGCTCCATCTTTCACACTGTTTTTCTTCCATGGTGCCATCTCGTTCCCATGTTTGCAGGATTATCACAGGGTTTGGCCTTGGAGTCTCCACCCCACTCCACTCCCCGTGTTGCTTTGCAAGCAATATTGTACAGGGAATCGCAGATGTAGTGGATTCTTCACATACCAGCTGTGGCTGTGTTCTACCCTAGAAACGTTTTGATTTTATACCTTTCCTTAATGTGTGAACAATGCTGTATTATTGATCATTTTAGTAATTATTCCACACCCTCATACAGGTCGTTGGTGAATATATTGAACAAGACAGGACCCAGTGCTGACCCCTGGGGAACACTACTAGTTACTGACCTCCAACTAGACAGTGCGCCACTGATCACAACCCTCTGACCTCTATCTGACAGCCGCTGTCCAATCCACCCCACTGTCCACTAATCTAACCCATGCTTCCTAAGCTTACCTATGAGGGTGTTATGGGAGACAGTGTCAAAAGCCTTGCTGAAGTCAAGGTAGGCAACGTCTACTGCTCTCCCCTCATCCACCCAGCCAGTCATGCCATCATAGAAGGCTGTGCGATTGGTCAAGCATGACTTCCCCTTGGTGAATCCATGTTGACCACTCCCAATAACCTTCTTTTCCTCCACATGCTTGGAGATGACATCCAGGATGAGCTGTTCCATCGCCTTTCCAGGGATGGAGGTGAGGCTGACTGGCCTGTAGTTTCCCAGGTCATCCTTCTTGCCCTTTTTGAAGACTGGCATGACATTAGCTTTCCTCCAGTCCTCAGGCACCTCCCCTGTTCTCCAGGACCTTTCAAAGATGATGCAGAGTGACTTCACAATAACATCTGGCAGCTCCCTTAGCACTTGTGGTGCATCTCATGGCTCTTACAGAGCCCATGGATCTGTGGGTGTGAAGTTTGCCTAAATGATCTCTAACCTGGTCCTCCTGGATCAAGGGAGAATCTTTCTTTCAGGCTCGCTCTCTTACCTTCAGGGTCTGGGATTCCTGAGGGCCAGCCTTAGCAGTAAAGACTGAAGCAAAGAAAGCATTCAGTAACTCTGCCTTCTTTGCATCCTCCATCACCAGGGCATCTATCGCATTCAGTAGCAGGCCCACATTGTCCCTAGTCTTCCTTTTACTACTGATGTACTTTAAGAAGCCCTTCTTATTGTCCTTGACATGCTTTGCCAGGTTTAATTCCGGGTGGGCCTTAGCCTTCCTTGTTGCATCCCTGCATACTCTGACAATGTTCCTATATTCCTCCCAAGTGGCCAGTCCCTTTTTCCACATTCTGTAAACTTCCTTCTTCAATTTGAGTTTTTCCAGAAGCTCCTTGCTCATCCATACAGGTTTCCTGCCTCCTTTGCCTGATTTCTTGGTCCTAGGACTGCACCGATCTTGAGCTTGGAGGAAGTGGTGCTTGAATATTAACCAGCTCTCTTGCACCCCCCTTCCTTCTAGAGCCTTAGCCCATGGGATTCCTCCACGCAAGCCTTTGAAGCGGCCAAAGTCAGCTCTCCTGAAGTCCAGGGCTGTAATCCTACTTATTGCCCTGCTTTTTCCCTGCAGGATCCTGAGCTCCGCCATCTCATGTTCACTGCAGCCAAGGCTGCCCCCAGCCTTCACATCCCCAACTAGTCCTTCTTTGTTTTCCAGCACAGGGTCCAGTGGCGCACCTCTCCTTGTTGGTTCCTCCACCACCTGGGTCAAAAAGTTATCATCAATGCTCTGCAGAAACTTCCTGAACTGTGTGTGCCTGGCTGTGTGACTTTTCCAGCAAATATCGGAGTTGTTGATGCCAAAAGCAAAAACAACTGCAGTTTCAGAATGGTGAAGAAAAGAGAATATTCCCGTGCAAGTCTTACCTGCTTAGAAAAACAAGAGAGAGCACCACTGAGAAGCCTAAGCAGACAATGAACTTTCTGCTCTCCCTGTCTACTTCTATCTGACTCTGTCTAGGAGGTTCCTGCTTGAGTTTACACCTGCAGTCTTATTCATGTCTTAACAATTTCTGAGGATTTTTCATTCCTATTCCAGGTACTGTGATGGAATAGAAAATGTTTGTGTGGCTGAACTGCGGCATGAAATCTCTAGTATCCAAGGAAACAGAACGTACATGGGCAACTCATCTTGTAAAAAGCTAAACTAAATTATCTGTATCATTTTACTTGTCCAAGGGACTTAGTTTCTCACTCAGATAAGCCAGTGTAGAATATTTAAAATGTCAAAATGGAAGCCAGACTGCAAAATATAGATCCTAGCCTCAATCACCCTAGTTCTTAATAGGGTTTTCATCTGCAGGTGTGATTTTGTCCTATTAAAATCACAGAGATGAATCACAGACCCACTATTTTTCTCCAAAAACCTGGATCATCTTTCAAGATGAGATATTGATTGTGAACAGCTTGAGACTGGACATATTTCCTTGCAGGTTGCTAGTTCATGCCTGCCAGTAATAAGAAGGAAATTGTAATTAGGTGGTTAGGCAAAAAATGAGATGTACTGGAGTGAAAATACTGAAATACCATCCAGTAATCTCAAAAGAACCACAAAAGTAAAATGTACTCTCATGTTTTCACCACAGTTTACCTGCTGTCACCCAGAAATGAGAACTGCTGAAATACTAGGAAAAATGTTTCTGTGTGGAGCTTTCCATTGCAGCAGGGCACTTGCATTATGGGTAGAAATGGGAAGAAACTTTTAGGCAAACGGTATGGATAATCTGTTTTGTGTAGCCAAGCAAAACCTGTGTAATGCTTTTTGTTTGGTTGCTTGTTTTATATCATAGAATCGTAGAATGGTTTAGGTTGGAAGGGACCTTGAAGGTCATCTAGTTCCAACCCCCCTGCCATGGGCAGGGACACCTCCCTCTAGACCAGGTTGCTCAAAGCCCCATCCAGCCTGGCCTTAAACACCTCCAGGGATGGAGCTTCCACAACTTCTCTGGGCAACCTGTTCCAGTGCCTTACCACCCTCACAGTGAAAAATTTCTTCCTAATTCTATTCTAAATCTCCCCTCTTCCAGTTTGAAGCCATTCCCCCTCGTCCTATCACTACATGCCCTAGTAAAAAGTCCCTCCGCAGCTCTCCTGTAGGCCCCCTTTAGGTACTGGAAGGCCGCAATAAGATCTCCCCGGAGCCTTCTCTTCTCCAGGCTGAACAGCCCCAACTCCTTCAGCCTCTCCTCATAGGAGAGGTGCTCCAGCCCTCGGATCATCTTTGTGGCCCTCCTCTGGACCTGCTCCAACAGGTCTGTGTCTTTCCTATGTTGAGAGCTCCAGAGCTGGACACAGTGCTACAGGTGGGGTCTCACAAGAGCAGGGGCACAGAATCATCTCCCTATATATATATATAAAGCCAATATCATTATCCAGAATTGCTCTTTTGAAGAATAACCAACTGCAGACAAACCCTTAGGCATAGTGGAAAAGGGGTCAAAATGGGGCCCAGAAGCTGTGTGTTAGTCTTCATAGTTTATTCTTAGTTAGGGAAAAAAGGAAACAAGAACAAATGTGAAATCTTAATGATAATCAGTGTAAGAGAGAAGTATAGTCCTTATTTTAAAGTGTTGTGCTTTGTTATTGCCCCAGAGCAAGCACTTGCTGTACATGTAGGACCGCATAGAGACACTCATGAGCTCTGTGGCGTGCCTGAGATTGGCCTAGACAGTTCAAATTTGCCATAGGTAGATTTTCAGGTCCAGGGGAGAGATTATAGCCTATTGAGAGTCCAGCTTGCCTAAGTGCATCATGGCTTTTTGTAGTGTCATCTGTTGGGTGAGAAGTGGACAGGTCTAGAGCTGCCCAGCATTGGGTCTAGACAGTCCCAGCAAGTTTAAATGCATACATATACCCGTGCATATGCACATATACGCATAGATTCCTCTCAAGCAGAATGCAGAAGACAAGGCTAAACGGATCTGAATGTAAATGTAGTATCTATATAGGCACAAAAATTGCACTGGCTTCAATGGCAGCACAGTCAATACCCCCTAACACTGGTGCTGGAATGGTGCACCTCTGTGAATAGTCCATCCAGACTGTGAGGGGTCATGCAGACCCCTAGGAAGGCTGCAGCCTTACAGACAAACCATACCAGGTGACAGGGTGGCAGCCTGACTCTCTGCTTGCAAGATAAGGCAGTTAATTGTTAGATCTTCCCAGTATAAGGGAAACCTGAGCATCTACTGAGGCATGAGATAGAAGAAACCTTTGCAATTTTAATGACTTCAAAGTGAATCCCGTTATTCTGGGAGGGGGAGATGTCTAATCAATGATTTTTGCTGATCTGGGCTAGGTTCTACTTTATTTTCGAAGAAATAAAACAGAGGTCCTCACTGCACAGCCAGGACTTCCTTGGTCAGTACTTAGTCCAGTGACCAGCTCCAGCAGCTGTGGTGGACACTGACACCTAACAGCTGCACCAAAATACGAAATTAAACAAAAAACAATTAATAATTACCCCAGAGAATTTGCTTGGCTTAGCCAGCGTATGACTTAGAGTCAGAAAATAACCTGTTGTGAAGATCCACTTTGACAACCTGTGCTGGGACCGAGTCTGCTCCTGGGTGCGTAGTGCTCTGTGACAGAAGCTGGCAAGCTCTACTTTTAAAACAATAATACTGAAGGGATGGTGTGACTGAGAAACTCCTGTTAATGTTTACTGTGTTGCAGAGAAGACATCCTTCATTTCTGAGAAGAGCACTAGGTTCACTCAGAGGAGGCTGACAAGAGTTGAGATCAGACCAGTCTGACACTCGTCTCCAAGTGAGCAGTTTCAAGACCGTGGGCGATGGCTTTCTGTGTCCCGGAACAGTTTTAATAGAAGTGGCAGGAGACCTCACCTCTTTTGAAGACAATTAGATGATTTCCCTCATTTTCAGGGTGTTTCCAACCATTTTTTATCATTGTTCAGCACTTTCTCTTAATTCTGCAGCCAGTAGAAAGGACAAATGGCCCTGAATTAAGGGTGCTCTCAACTATGTCGTCATTTATCCATTTCTACAGTCCGCCACATCTGACGGTATAGTTCGAGGTGTGTGGTGAGACCCTGATGTGGAGGGCAGCCCAGTGGCCCCTGAAGTACATGTCTATCAGCCATGGACCACAGGAATCCAGAAGAAGACCAGGCAGAAATGCCTCTGAGGATACTGGTAGGAACCACAGCACCTTCGCACTGCGAAAAGACACAACATCAGTACTGCTCCAAGGTGCCGTTCCTGTGGCAGCAGGAGAGATGAAGCCAAGGATCCAAGACTCCTTCTGCGCCATCCTTCTTGCCACATCTCTCCTAATCTGGTGCCCCAAGAGGCTGCACATGAGCTGAGTTGCCTCGCATTCTGCTCTGACCTGCGCACCTTCACAGAAGCTGACCCCTGAGCAAAGCTCAAAGGAGGGGGATGAGCATTGTGACCGATGCAAATGAGCACTGCTGATCCCAGATGTTTAAATATTGCAGGACCCAGCAGAATAATATAATTAGCTAGGAAAAAATATCAAGAGATTAAAATAGAGCTTGGGCTCTTTTTAGTTGCTCTCTCATTGTTGACCTTTAGAGCAATGTCCAAGTTGTATGTTGTAGCTTCTTTTCACATCTGTGACAAGCAAAAAATATACTCTTATTTTCTCTCTTTTTAAAGAAAAAAAAGAAAGAAAGAAAACTACACTGTCATTATTTAATCCCCTGGCTCATTCTGAATAAGGTGAGATTCGGCCTTGAATTCTGAGAGGGGTAGGAAATGCCCTTCTCACTTGTCGTGCCTGCAGGCCACCCTTGCAGCAGAGCACTGTCACCTGTGCTCTCACATTCTTCTTATAGTTCCTCACCTTTCCAAGTAAAAAACAAAGCACCTGCACTGTGGTCTCACTAACAGATGGTGGGCAAGCCACATAACAGAAGACAAACATTCCCCATCTCGTGTTTTCTGGTGCAGTTTTATTCCTTTGTCTCTCCCACCTCCTCACTTACCACTCCTTTGAGAGTCTGCAGCATCCAGCTGGGCTTTCACAGCTGGAAGGAGGTGTGGGCTGCAGACAGAACCACAATGCTATCCAAAACGACTTTACTGCTTCTTGCACGTGCAATGCATTGATTTTGTTTCAAAGGTTTCTTTCTAATAAAACGAATGTCAATAACCATAAACGCTCCGACAAAATGTGACATACTCAGCACCATAGGAGCCAAGCTCAATTAAGCAAGAGGGAGGCTGTTTTGCTCTTATTTGAGAACAGCAGGAAGAGAACAGGAGGTGGAGAGCTGTAACATGCTCCTGTCTGGGGACGAACAGTGCGCAGCATGGGGAAGAGGGAAGCTGAAGGGCTGGGATTATGATGTGTGAATTTTCTGAGCTGTGCCGTTATTTGCTGACCTTTTCCACCAAAGCTTCACTGTCATCAAAGGACACCCAATTAGGATGTGTAGTGAGGCAAATGTATTCTCAGACTCAGAGGACTGTACTTGCTTATGAGCATCATCCTTATATGCTGCACAATATATTTAAAGCAGTGGTGATTAAAGCCACCAAAAATAAAGCTACCACACATTCCACTGTATGATGTTATCTATCCTCAAGTTTGGGGTCCACACTGAGACATTTCAAACACACCAGAAACTATATATATATATATATATATGGAAGTCCTATAGGATTTCACTGAAATTGATGTTTTTGTAGGCTTTTAAATCACTCTGTAGAATTTAGTAGGGACCCTCCTCTGCAGAGCAGGGCAGTGGAGGTGGCACTAACGTGACATACTGCAGCTGTCCCAGGGAGGGAAAAGCTGGCATTAGTGGCATTACTGGCATTGCAAGCTGCCATTACTGAATCTGCCAGAGATGTTTCTGGACCCAAGAAAAAGGTATGTGTCCTCTTCCTGCTTGACAGCACACTGCGCTGAAACTTCCAGGGCAACGACGGTTGCAACCAAAAGCATCACAGAATGTGGGCTTACCGAGATACTCAGCCAGAGGCAGGGTTTGGTGCAGATGGGAACTAGCTAAGCAAGATGGGCTCCCAAAGCTGTGGTAGCATCGTGGGTAACAGGAATAGCTATTTTCAGATGACAAGAAAACTTGTCAAGGCGGCTGCAGCAACAGAGGAAGGATGGAGGAAGTCTTGGCACTGATGAGGACCAGGCTGTACCTGGGCTGAGGGAAGCAAGTGCTGAGGGAGCTGGGGGAAGTCATTGCTGGGCCACTCTCCATCATCTTTGAAAGGTCCTGGAGAACAGGTGAGGTGCCTGAGGACTGGAGGAAAGCCAATGTCACTCCAGTCTTCAAAAAGGGCAAGAAGGATGACCTGGGAAACTACAGGCCGGTCAGCCTCACCTTCATCTCCGAGTCCAGGTCCAAGCCCAGAAAGCAGTCCAGACCTGCCTAAGCATTATAAAGGAGGCAGTGCAACTCCTTCATTGTAGCAGGATTTTGAGTAAGAAACAGAAAAAACGTCACTTTTTCTTCGGCTCTGGAAAGCAGGCTGCCCTTGTGAAAGGAGAGTGGGGCTGGATGTCTCCCTTAGGCTCTCTTCTGTGGGCACACAGCACTGCCAGGGAGCAGGTAGCCCCGAGTACGTGAGCTCAGCAGCACTGGGGAAAGAAGCCCACAGTGGGAAGCAACAAAAGTGATAAGGAAGGCCAGTAGTTCTTGACTTACAAGAGGATGCTGCTTTTCAGCTGAGCTTCCCCCATTCAGTGAAACAGCCTGCATTACCCTACTGAGCATAAGCAATATTCAGGACACAGTTGGTGTCTGCTTTTCACTGTTAGAGCCATTGTACTGAACTTACTCATTATCATTTTCTAAAGAGTGCGAAAGAAAAGTACTTCATAAAGCTGAAATCCATTCCTCTTAGTGCAACCGATGCAAAAAGGTAGTTGTGGCAAGCAGAAGGTGGTCCTTCATTTTTTCCATATGCAAAGTGAAAATAAGTCCTATTACTTTGGACAGGACTGTTGGAAAATTAAGAAAGGGTAACAATTAAATACCCTGATCCTGCAACATGTCCTTCAAACATCCTGAAGCTTCATCCTCACTGGAAAAACAAGTAGCCAAAGAGGCAGCAACCCAGGGACACAGTCCTGGTCACCCTTACTGACCTGCATGCTTTTTGCCCAGGTAAATAAACGTTACTGGAGTCATCATGACACCCCACAAGAATAAACTTTACCCTTATACAGGAAGAGACTGGCAAGTAAAGTTTTAGATAATCTTTTGCTACCTCCCATTCTATATAACAATTTTTGTACACTGAAAGGAGGGGGAGATGAGAAGTGGTATTGCATCCTCATGAAATATACAAAACAGGCTCCTATTTATTATACTAAATTGCAGAGATTTATTGCACTGAATGCCTTTGACAAAAAATGAAAATCTGAAGGATTAAAACTGTGGCAAACTTTCTGACAGCTGCTGCTATCGGTAATGGCTGAGTCAGCCAACAGCAGTGTGTGGTGCTTTTTGGGGGAAGACAACTTTAACCTGCACTGAAAAACAAATCTCCAGACTAGTGGAGGGAAAAAGAAGTCCTTATTGATTTTTCATTCCGCCACAGCTTGTGAATAAGTCCACTAGCAGATGCAGTGGGAAAGATTTCGTACCTGCTGCAGAAGTAAACAGAAATTGACTCCCAGTGCTCAGCTTACCCAAAGTGCTGAGTGGGTTTCAGTCATTAATAATTACCACTATGCACCAAGGAAATAATTGCTCCTGTTAGCACACGGTTAAGGAGACTTTTCATTTTTATACTGTGAAGGATATGATGTGAAAGTTACTTTTTAGGCCGAGCTTTGATGACGGTTTGGGAGAATCCTGAAGCAACCCCAGAACAGCAGGACTAGAAGACGGCTGGAGGAGAGGGGAAGGAGCAGGGCGTTTTCAGACCCACTGCAGCTCTCCCCCAACACGCTCTGCTCTGGTCCACAATTATGCACAGTAGTGCTTTTTTGTCACCCACCACTCTCCCATTCCCCAGCGTGTACAGCATACCAATTACCTGTTGTGGTGACAGCCATAATAAATTTACTGTCACTTTAAAAAAAAAGGCATCAGAAAATGGTTGTCAGTAAAAGTCGGTGAAAAAGGCAAGGGAATTTGAAGCCTGGGAGTTTTTGTTAGATCTCATTCTTTTCCACCCCCTCTCCTCCAACATTTCTTTCTAGACACATATACAGGTATTTAAAAATACGCGCACTTTTTTCTGTCTGTTATCAGACATTTCAACAGCACTGCTAACAACGTCAGCCCTGCGGGGCTACATTGGATGAGACAATGAGAGAATGGGTCTGCTGGTACGAACTGGGGCAGTTCTGTTGAAATCAACTGACCCGTTTCAATTTGCACCTGCTGGAGCCTTTCTTTCCCTGAGAACTGACCTTCTCATTTCATACCTCCCAAAGTTTTCTGGCCCGCCCTGGGAGACACTGCAAGCAGAGGCACAATAAAAGGGACGGCTCCCACTGTTAACGATTAACCGCTCAAGCCCATCGCTTGTGGTGTCGGTGTCGCTGCCCGCTTGTACAGTGCCCTTGTTGCTCCTGCTCAGCAGCTTAATGACTTCATATTTGCATTTTGGCGGCAGTGACAAGCCTTAAGCCAGGAGGGCTCAATCCCCTGGGCACTGCGCAAACACGGTCTGAAGTTGTAGAATACTTTCTCGGTCGTACCCGCAGCTCGGCAAAAATCACCCAGTCTTCGCTGACAAGAGATCCTCTTAGCTGTCAAACTCTGCCTCACGAGTTCAGCACTCAAAATTAAAAATCCTAAATAAAATGGGTATTTTGGGAAGCTAAATGTATTCTACAGATGAGAAAAGCTATTTTTACTTATCTAATTAGTCACACTTGATAGTAATAATAGCATTACTTGGATTGTGCTGTGTTATTAATATCATGCAAAATACTAGATATCAGTTGTGACATTATCTTTCCTTTTTTATTGCTAGACCAGAATTTCATCAAACAGTAATTTGTCACGTAAATGCTTTTTTTTTCATTTTTTTTTTTTAACCTCTCTTATGTAAAGGCGTATGTGTAACCATGTTAGAGGAGCAGGAAGGAGCAGAAACCCTGGCAGGAATCGAGATGCCAGGTGAGGACCCCACACCGGCTGGAGAACACCAAGTGCAGCAGCTAGTGTTTTCTCAAAGACACTAATTTGCAAGTGCCATTGCTCAGCGCTGACCCCTCAGAAAGGGCAGCGCCTGCACTAGCCGTCACCTTCATTATTAAGGACTCAACCAGTTTAGCTGCAGAGAGGGTGGTGGTGGTGGGCTGGAAACCTGCTGGGCTGCGAGAAGGCTGCCAGCTGACACGGCCGGTGGCTCCCAGGGCATGCTGGCCATGCTCGTGCCAGAGATGCCAGCGGGTCCCCAGGCAGGCTGGGTGCCAGCAGGCAGCTGAGGTTGTGTTCCTTGCCTGGCGAGATGCCTTAGGCTAAGGGCTGAGGCTGTCGGATGCAGGTGCCACCCTGCAAACATACCCCACAGCGGGGGCTAGTACATTCATCTACCTCCTCCTGTTTTTTTTTTTTGGGCAAGTTGGAAGCCCTCGGTGCAGGACCCAGGCAGTGGAGGAGGAGGACACAGAGACAAGCTCTGGTGGCCACAGGCACTTGCTGCTCGGGCGGCAAGATGTCCTATGCCTGGGGAGAAAGTGCTTGCCCCAGGCAGGGTTCCCCCCATCTTGTGGGCACCCACCAGGGCTGGTACCAGGGGCTGCATGCACAAACATCTGCATGGGAGCCAGGGACGACATTGACTCTGGTTCTCAGGCTACGGCCTTTGAAACACCAGATCTCATTGGTCCTCCATGTCACACCAGAATGTACATGTGCCAGCACTGTCTGGGAAGCTTCCACCAGATTTAGTAACAGTGGACTTTGTTTTTTGTGCTGTTTAGTTTAGCATTCAGCTCTCTGTTCTGAAAAAAAATATCTCCTTTCTCTGAAATAATATCTGTTAGTTTAAACAGATGTTTATGCCTTTAACCAAAAATCTTAGTTGTATTTTTTTCTTCTTACTAAGGCAGCCATCCTCCTGGCAAAGATACATTTGCCCCACTTAGTGGAGTGGATCTCACCTCTCACAAGCAGATGATGACCTCCAAACAGGATCCCATGGTCCAAAACTAAACCCTGTTGCTGAAAACAGCTCTGCAATCAGTTGTTGACAGGCACTACCACTGCCCTTGTCCTCTTCACACCCTTTCCCCTCTCTGGCAGGACTGAGAACATCACCTGGGTCCCCATGCCCCTGACTGTCACCCCCAGAGCTCTGTAGTCACCTTTGATACTTCCCAGGTTTCCCCAGCAGTATCATTGGTGCCCACAGGTAAGAACACCATGGGGTACTAGTTAGAGGGTTGGACAAACCTCAGGGATCTCCCCACAACATCCCAGATCTGGGACCCCAGCAAGCAGCAAACTTCTGTAGACAACAGGTCAGGTTGGTAGGCGGGTGCCTCTGTCCCCTGCAGCGGGGAGTCACCCACTACTGTCACTCACTGCTTCCTCCTGGTGGTCTTGCATGGTTCAGGGTCAGCTGGCCCAGATGCTCCTCTTGAAAGCATATCCAACTCCTCAGCCTTGAGGGCAATGAACCAATGTCATAGTTACAGCCCTTCAGACAGAGCAGGACCTTTCCTTTTGGTGCCAGAAGTCACCAACTTCCACCCTGTGCTTTCCTCGAAGGTTGCATTTGCTGTTCTGCTGGGGACAGACTCTGCCTGCATCTCCACTGCAGGTGGGGCCTGGGGCTCTTGAAGCTGCTGCATGTCTGAGAAGATCCTTTCTATCTCTCCGAGTTCTACTTCATATTAATTTTCTTTTTTAAATTTATTTTTAATATGTGGGAGATGTTCTTGTCTTCTGCTGTGATTTCTTTATTACGAAGAGAGTGATGAGGCAATTACTTTGCGTTCCTGCGTGGTAGGAGAGCTTGCATAAGCAGAAATCCCTTATTCAGCATAATCTTCTATCAGCCCGAGCAAAAGGCATTGGAAACATATTGGAATAAAGTTGTCTTTGTCTAGCTAGCATGTGGGTTTAGGGGAAAATTTATTTTCTTACAGGGAAAACAAAAGGTCAACATACCGTTTAAAGTTGGTTGAAACCACGTTTAAGATCAAGACAGGACTGTTAGTTTCAATGGAAAAAATGTAGCTCAAGAAAGCATCTTCGTCAGACAAACCAAATGCTCCCATTTGGCCTGAGTGTCCTTTTGGAGTGCAGCAGAGGAAAGGGAGGGGAGAGGTGGTACATGATAGGATATACAATTTTACTTGGTTTACTTTGTAAACTAAGGCAGAATGGGAAGATGGAGGACACGCAAGCAAAGCGTGGTAGTATTTTCTTTATATGACAGCATAGGGAACCCAACATATTTTTGGCTCTTTGAAAACAGAACATAAAACACATTTGTAGACTGGTTGAAATTACGGTTTGGGCAGGGTGAAGGAGATGCAAGGACAAGAGTCAGGAGCTGAGTTGTTGGGTCCTGTATCCGCGTTGCTCCAAGCAGATGAATTGTGTTGGGTATGTTTGTTAGTTGCACAGGAAAATTTGCTCCTTTTGGAAAGACAAGTAATGATTGCAAGAGCTGACATACTTAACTCTGTGCGACTGATCCTGCCACCTGAAAAGTTTCAGCCAGTCGTGCCTAAGAATTAATTGAACAAAATCAGATGAACTAGAAAGCATGCAAAATGCTTTATAGCAAAAGGAGAAAAGTATCTGGGCTCACTTGGTTATCATCTCAGGCACTGCACATTCAGAAATACATTGCGAGCTATCTGCTTGGCAAGCAAAATAGCTGTGTAGCCTCAGATAACCCTGCAGGACATGCCAGCCCATGGCTGGAAGAGAGCTCAACCCTGCTTAAAGGTCTGTAGGGTCCTTGTTGTCTCAAGTTTTGCCAAGGCAGCTGACGAAGTTCTGCACATCGTGTGGCTGCGAATGCGCAGGGCTCCAGCATGGCCTCACCCCCAGTGCTGTGCAGCTGGGGAATAGGACATCTGTGCCCATGCTGCCTCACTGGCAGTATGAATCTGACCTTATTCAGAGTTATTTGTATGTGCCATCTGACGACTCTGTGACCGGCCAACACAACTTCTCTCTCTACCTTGGCAAGGATTTTAGAAGATCCTGAGCACCAATTTTGTCCGTCCGGAGGTGCCATGCCATCCAAAAATCACACATACTCATGAAGACACAATGCTGTCCATAAGAAGGAGGAGGTCTGTTCAAGGAGCAAACCTCCCTGAGCTCTATTCTGCAGCCTCCCAGGACTCAGTCAGAACTGAGAATGAAAAAATAACCAATTAAAAAGAGTAATCTTGTAATCCTCTCACCCTTGAGACTGCTATTACTTTATGTTTTCTCGTTTTGATCTTCTATTGCCAACTTTCAAACGTGCTACCACCTATCACCTTGTCACTGTGTCAGCACGGGCAGTGTCTGCTTTGCAAAACTGGCACAAAAGGTTGAAGATTGCTACCCAGCCATCCCCACAGCTGTGTTTGCGGCTCTGCCTGACCGGCACAGCAAGCACCCGTGGCCATCCCACTGATAGGTACGACGACCGGAACTTTTATCACGCCAGGGACAGAGGACTGCTCATCTTAAAGCAACTGGTTTGAGGCAAGTTGCTCTGCCTGCCGCTGTGAGGAGCGATGTGTCTCGGTGGGCAGGGATGTGTCGGGCTGGTGCGAACCCACAGCTATCGTGGCGTTATCTCTGTTCCTCTTCATCAATTCGCTGCTGTCGCTTCTGGCTTCTGATAGCTGGAAATTGGATCTCCTGTTATTTTTAATACAGGTTCTCTTGCTCTTCTACTAGAGGATCAAGGAGAGGATGTCTCAAATAAAGGGCATGGGATCAGTCTATATCCCGATAAACAAGTTGGTTAACAACTTGGAAATGCAACATTTCCTTTCAGCTGCAATAATGTGTGTGGGTATGTCTTTGTCCAGTGATTACCTTACAGAAGATGTCACATGAAGCACAATTCATTGAGTGCGTTCATTCTATTTTGCTTGGCAGTATCTCTCTTTTTTTTTGTTAAAATCACAGGATACATCATCTGCTCCTGCTCCACTTGAAATGCCATCTTGTAACATTTTCTGTTGTTGTCCTAGTGACTAAAATACTTGGTGACCCTTTGCCACTGCTCCAAGGAGTGTGCCTGGGGTAGAGAAGAAGGGCAGATTATGTCCTTAAATTTGATTAAAAAAGCAACACTCTTCTAATAAGTGGCAGGAATCATTGTGGCGATTGTACTTTTCTGTAGGGCCTTCAAATTTGTTAAACTTGACTTTGAAACAGATTTGTGGAAAACTCCAAGAAAGACCTGTCTTGGTGCCTGTCTGGATTCATAGTCTCCCTTGGCATGTGCCGCCCAAAGCCAGGACCGTGTTTGTGTTGTTAAGCATGTGTGCTTTAAGAACAGTTCCAGAGGTGTGGTGGATTGTGTACGTCCCTCCCATCCAGCCCTGGCTCTGCACCCACCGCGTACCTCTGCAACACAGGCTTTCACCTGAGGGGTGGTACGGGAGATGCTGGCCGCCTCGCTATCCCTTCAGACTTTCTTGGAAGATGGAGAATGAGCCAGCACTTTCATCTGTAATCCCAGACTGAAGGATTACTTTCTGCCTGCCCAAATCCTGTCCTCTACAGTTTTAATTAGGTATGATTTCCCTCCTGCTGTGCCAGTAGTTAAGCTAGGTTTATGGTGCACAGCGAGGCAGTATTTCGCATCAGAGGTGATCACAGGCACAGCAGCTCCTCTAAGGTACTCACTTGCACTTGTGTGTGTGTTTGCTGCCCACTCAGCTGTACGGCATCACGGTACGCTCATGGGCTTGTAAAGCCAGAGCTTCACCTCCGTTCTGGTGATGAGCTTCTGGTGCAGATGAGTCATATATACGCCTAGCTGAATTCTGAAGGACCGTCTTTTATCCTAGTCAGATCTTGTAAATCTCACATACTTTCAGCTCTGGCATCACAAGGGCATCTGTTTTCCAGGGCCTTCAACATGATGGCCTTTGTATTTGCATTCCCAATATTGTAATTAACACACCTCTAGTCACACACAGGCTGTGGTTGGCATCTTACACCTCACAGCCACTAAGAGCTGTTTCCTTTATGGCTTTTTATGAGGTAATGCTGGTTCTTAGCTAGGGAATTAACCTGGGGCTGCCTAAAATTGTACTGATGTCAAGACGTTTTCTTCCTGTCCTTGAACATCTTCAGACACACTTTTTAACTTACTCGCAAGCACAGTGGTTGCTTTCCCCATTATGCCATGAGGAACGTGGGTTTTTGGGAGCTGGAGAACAGCAATGACTGCTAGAAGGAGGCTTTAAGGGTGTTAACATTTTCGTTAAACGCAGCTTGCAGTTGGGGTGATACAGATGGGAAGTTACTGGCAGTCTTCCATTTTTGTGTTTCACTTACCTCTCAAAGAGCAGTGGTTTCATGCAACTATTTACTACACCAGAGAGCCAAGTAGATTAAACCAACACCTTACATCAACAAAGGACTAAGTTTACTCACCCTGGAGAATTTTATTCTTTTCTATTCTTTTTAGTATTGATCATCAGGAGCTCACAGAAGCTCTTTTCTGACAAAAGAGGGAGGATAGGTCTCCTTTATGAAGAAGCTGCAGTTCATTATTTTGCTGAGGGTACAGACCTCCTGTTATTCAAAGGGAAAGTACTCATCGATAATCAGAGTTTATTTTTTCTGTGAATATACTTACTGGTGCTGGCAGAAAGCCAGTCTCCTCCAAGACAACTTGAAGTCAGCCCCTTCACATGGAGAAGTGACACTTTACTGTGTGACTAATTAATTTCCTAATTAGCCGCTGGCAATCTGTTATTATTTTTAATTAACTGATCCACCTAGGCTCGCTCTAAAACGAGCAACTGTTTATCACTAGTATAAAAGTTAGTTCCTGATATTTATGTGTTAACCCCAGCGAAAAGGTGAGCCCTACAAGAGCTGTGCAAAGCCTGCGCACGACTGTCTATGTTTGTGTGCGAAAGCCTTCATACCGATATAACCCCAACCTGCGCATGCCCCTGCTCCGATTCCTGCCTGCATCTTTCGGTATCGCTCTCAGCTCATGTCTTTTCTGAATGTTTCTTGCAGGTCGTTCAATATCTCTGTAGGTATAAACCAAGCCATGGGTGTAGCTTTGCCCAGGAATGCCTGTATGTTCTCCTTATCAGTTTATTAAATGTAAAACGCTCTATGGTAAGTTTTGCTTTATGGCACATGAACGATAGCCTGTGTAAACGAGCAGGGTCTGATTTGAAAGCAGACGGAGGAGCTCAGTTGAATTCAACCAAGTTGATCCCAACGGAGTCTGTTTATGCAGCTGTGGCTTTTTACAAACTTGCTGCGTCATGTAAGTACCATATAAATATAACTTACTGAGAAGTATGAGGGGCCATAAGTGCTGGAGCAACTGAAGAGATATTAATAGAAAAGTGGTCTACAGCAGCCCAATCTATATTAGACCAGGTCTATGACGGCCTGGAGCCTGGCAAGTAGAAGCTCTCTGGGAGATTTATTCCTATGGGGGAAAGGGCGGTGGGAGGAGGGGCAGGACTGGGTCCCTTATCAGAAGGAAAATAAATTCTTGAGAAGCAGCCATAGGAGATGGAAAACTAGACCCGGCACACACACCAACCCTGTCCAGAGTTTACTTTTGTTTCCTCCGGCCTTTCGCAATGCAAATTCTTCCCGAGGTTGGGGACACTCGGTCCGTACCACCGTGGGAAGGAATCGTCTGTCACCTGCAGAGCGGGTGGAGGGACCAGGAGACGTGGGGGTCTTCTCCAGACCCCAGAGACTGGCCAGAGGAGAGGGATGGCGAGTGACCAGTGGATGTCCCCTTTCCCGCTAAACCTCCTCCTGCCTGCCCACCCTCATCCATCCCCCACCTGCTTGCCCCGTCTAACACACAGACCCTGGTCCACTGGCTGGGCAGCATGCCACCGCTTATTTGGCTGGGTCCCAGCTGGGTCCTGAAAAGCCGTGGGGCTTCCCAGTGCCAGCGGGGTGTAAAGCAGCCTCAAAAGCCTACAAAAGCAGCTAGTGCTGGCTTGGGGAGCGGGAAGCAGGGGTAACTAATTGTGGGCTTAACCTTGCGTTTTTTTACACAGTCTTTTATCCTGAGGAGTTGCAGCTGGAGGGCCAGGAGTCACCCTGGGCAAGGTCTGGTTGGGGAGGTGACCATAAGCAGTGGTTTGAACCCATCATACATGGACCTAGCTCCAAGTTGAGCCATATGGATGGTCTGTCCTAAACCTCTGGACGCTTTCTGTCTGCATCAGATGGGCACTGTGCTGGGCAGTGCCAGGGCACCGTGTTCCCGCATGGAAAGGTCAGACTTAGGTAACGCCAGGCTGAGCTTGCTGCAGGAACAGCAGAAAGCTTGGTGGTACTGGTGATCTTCCTACCAGCTGATGGCACAGCTGTAAGGCCATGCCCAGAGAAGAGGTGGCAGGCAAGGCTCACCAGCGTGCCACCATCCTTGTGTGGGGAAAGAGCTTTTCTTGCCCCTCCTGCCTTCCCAGGAAATGCTGCATAAGGGATTTTACGTCTACCCAAAGTGCTTCATGAGATATGAGCAGCTCATTATCTTTAATGGCTCTGACATCATTATCAGGCAGGGATTTACTGAGAGGATAATGGGCTGTTGTTTGACACTGCCTTTAGCACTAGCCCCGTGGTGTGTGCACACCCAGTGACATAACGCAAGGGATTGCACAGCCTCTGTCTTCACCTTAGGGCTACGGTCCACATTTTTTAAACCACCCATTGCTGTAGTGTCTGGAACTTGTACTGGAAACATCGCTTGCTCTCATAGCATCTTCTTAGTGGGTGTCATGGAAATACCAGATTCTTTAGCGGCTGAGAAAAGAGGAGAATTTTCTTCTTTCTCATACCAGAAATACCAGAAGACATTGAAATTTTCAGTGGATCAGTAGATGCAAGAACTTTTTTCTGGTTTTTTTTTTTTGTTTGTTTATTTTTAAACTAATGTCCCTAATCTTCCAGCCTAAACCAATTTTCACCCTATTTATTTTTTTAATTAATAAAATAAAATATTTGCAAGTCTATTTACTGTAATCAAAATCAGAATACACATTGGCATTTGGGTGGTACTTTTAATCTGTTTTTCTCCTTATATAATGACACACATCCCTGTTCAATTAGGTGACTCATCATACACTTCATCAGCAATGCGCTCTGAAAAACAGAGCAAAATGCATTCCTAACAATTAAATACTTCTTTAAAAAGTTATAATCAATCAAGATTGATAGAAAGAAACAAGGTTAAGCCCCATTTATGTCATTTAAAATGATAGCGTGGTCTATTTCACCGCAGCACTCATTTTAAAAATGGCAGCACAGTCCGTGATTCATACCCATACCCCCCTGTCACATAATCACATGTTTAATTCCATTTAGCCACCTACATACATCGGCTTGCTTTTCACCTTTATTGTTTGCTCTTTCATGCTTCACCCAGGCTAATGTGGTCCCAGAGCTCTTCTAAAGTAGCGATAAAGACATATTCTATTTATTTATTTATAAACTGCATTTATAGGCTGCCAGTTGTTTTTGAAGTTTAATGCACCGTTAGACAGGTAATAAGTAGCCAGAAAAATCTAACTCTGCTAAAAGCGTGGCAGACATATCAAAGAGGAGGGACGCATTTCACAGGAGCCGCGTGGGGAGCAAGACAGGGAGGAGGTTTGGGTGCACTCACGTTCCTGTCCTCTCCCAGTGCACGGGCACCTGCAGGCACAGGTCATACACGCGGCAAATCCCAAGATGGCAACCTTGTCTCGCAGCCAGCCAAGTTACCTTCGGACTGCTCAGTTAGCTTGGCTCTCCCGGGCAAGTGCGATTCAGAAGCTGTTTTATGGGAATACTCTTCCATGAAAGAGTAAGTCCTGCCTGCAGACTAGGCACCAGCAGAAGGTTGTTATCTGAACCCAGGATATATTGTGATTGTCAATTTCAGCCCCTCCAACACCTCAAGCCAAACCATGTAGGCCTTGGAAATCTAGTCTTGGGCTTTAGTTTTAAACAGCATTAGAAATCAGAGCCCTAGGCTGATGTTCCCATGTTGCTCCCACGAGCCGAAATCAGAGGGTGCTGCATGGTGCACCGCCCAGCAACCATGGGCTCCTTTCCAGGCGCAAGCATCAAACCCATGGGACACAAAAGCGTGGACCTTTGTGGCATAGCTGGGTATCTCGTGGGAAGGGAGCCAGCTCTTAGTTTGCTCTAAAAGGAAAAGAAGTGCTTCTGCAACTTTGAAATTTAAGTATCTAGTACGTATAAAGAATTGAGAGGGACCATGTGCGATACCAGTTAGAGATTTTCCCAAAGAAAGGTGGGATAAAAGTCACATACAGACATAAGGATTTGATCTACAAGGTGGAAAGCATTGCAGAGCTGCGACAAGTTCAACAGGTGATACCTGGTTATAATTATTTACTTAAATACAATGGCTCATCCTTATTTTTAAACAGTTGATGAAGAAAAAACCATTCAATACTATAAAGAATTCAGAAGATGAACAATGTTGAGGTTAATCTTGTGTGGAGGAAGGTGCCAAAATACTAACAAATGTAAATATTACAGATATCAGAGTAGCTCAGGAGATCCGCGGAACAGATTTCAGCAATCCTGTCTGGACCGCTCTGCCACAGAAATAATGCTGGAGTTTTCTTCCCACTAATAGACAGATCAGATTTGAGCGACTTACTTGTTTATGCCTTGTCTAATGAATTGACGTGTTATTCAGATTCAAGATGTAGGAATTAATTGCATTCTCCTCCGGGTGCATTCGTTAAAGCTGATTTAACCCGTGGGTTGCTCTTGAGTAGTGTCTTTGGTTTACTGCTATCCCTTTTCCCATGGCATTGCTTCCCCAGGGCTCGCTGCGGCTTGTTCTCAGGGACTCCCAGCTTGACACCCATACAGTGGGGGAGGAATGAGCGGCAGCGAGCTGACGGCACCATTCGAGCATCACTCTGCAGATGAACAACTGCACAGAGTTCCCAAATTTTCTCTGATGCAGAAATATTGGTGTTTGGAAGAAGGGATTGTCAAAAAGCAAATAGTAGGTGTTCAAGTTAATGAAGCTGATAAACTCATCACACTTGTTCACAAAGCATTAGTGCCTTACTGTGCTGTCACATCCTAGAGATTTGTGCAGCCATCTATTAATAAGGATGATCAGAGTCAGAGCTGAACCTCTAGTTATCATTCATACCCAAATTCTCCGAGTAGAAATGTCACAGCATTAAAGCACTGCCTAATCTCTAGAACTTTATTCTAATTAGTCAAATGTTAACCTCACCTCTAACTTACTCTCTTTTGGCTATACCATGTACCATAGATTAAACTTACTTAGTTAAAGCCTTAATATGGCTTTTCCTGTGAACCACAGAAAGTTAGATCAAAACATTCGGTTGTGACATTCTTAACATAAACATAACATGAGGAGAAATAATGTGAACCTCAGCAAACATACCTAATAACTCAAACTCATAGAGATTCTTGTGGAGTAACTTTTAACAAACAAGAGTAGCTGACATTTTCTCCAAACTGTCTGCAGTGAGGTTTATTTCTATTAAAATACATCAAGTGAAACTGAATAAATCAAGCTGTTTGCTAGATTTGTGACTGATGGAAATGTTTTCTGTTCTTACCTAGAGTAATTCTGCAAATTTCACTATGAGTGAAACTAAATTGTGCATCAGTGGAGGCGGTAGGAAAGCTAAAGGTCAGTGTTTAAATTCAGCAGCTCCCTAATCTATGGTGCATCTAGAAATCAGCCCACCTTGGAAAACAAATGTGTCAGCAGACAAAAGGAAACAAAACTGCACAAAACAGAACATCTGCATTAAGAGACCACTTGAGAAGTGCCCAGCGTGAGCATCACAGCCAGACTGAACCAGAACCCAAGAGCTGGAGAGGGAGTCTTTCCAGGTAGAAGGGCTCTTCACCCTTATTTCATCCCATTTCTTGCAAGTTATCCTTGTGCTCAGGGGAGGATCTGTGCAACAGGCAACTTCCAGATCTTAATGGATGCTTTTATATTAGCGCCGTTTGGATGAAACTCTGCACACTGGTGCAAAATCTGCAAAGTCAGTAAGGACTGCCCAAGATACAATGGGACATTTGTAGGAGATACTCACTGGAGTTTCGTTACAAAACTAGACTAAGGGAACAGCACAGAAAGTTAGAGTGCAGGCACAGTTAGACATCAGATGCAGTTTTGAGGGTAAGAGTGGATGGTGGGACAGGAAGCATCACCTCCTGCTTTCTGCAGAGTATGCCTTTGGTGGTGCAGAAGGTACTGAACTCACTGATCAGAAAAAGAGGGGGGGAATGCTGAAGTTAACATAGATACAGTAAGCAGAAATATTACTCATATGAATTAATTTAAAAAGAGAAACAACTACTTTGAAAGGAAAGAACTAAGAGATTTCCATTGTATGAGCTCTAGGACATGTTTTGACACAACAGTAATAGAGGATCAATTTAATAAGCTCGGTGCAATGGGATAAAGGCAACAACAGATATTTAAAACTCAAACAGTAAGTGTCACAACTGAGAAGAATGTGAGAGCTGGAAGAGCTTTCACTGCTGCACTGCCATGCTCGGCAATATTAACAACCAACCAACGAGATTGAACAAGAATAGAGCTGAAGTACCAAAACAGTGAGAGAAAGGTGCTAAAACTTCTGAAGGAAGAAACCCCATGGGGATGCTCTGTGGAGGACTCTGTAGCAGAAAGGAGTGCCATGTCACAAAAAAAATTAATTATACAATAATTAGAGGAATAGAGGAGAGTCAGAGAAGAATAAATCTACACTATGTACAGGTTAGAGAAGCTGGTAAGTAGCTGAGAGAAATTAAGAAAAGTTTGAGCACTGCAATTCTAACAGCGTGATATAGTTAAGAAAGGCCAAATATTTAAAAGTGAAGTGGAAATACACCATCCAGAAGTATGTGTCATAGTTTAACCCCAGCCAGTGACTAAGCACCACACAGCTGCTCACTCACTTCGCCGCAGCAGGATGAGGGAGAGAATCAGAAGGGTAAAAGTGAGAAAACTCATGGCTTGAGATAAAGACAGTTTAATAGGTAGAACAAAACCCACGCATGCAAGCAAAGCAAAACAAGAAATTCATTCACTGCTTCCCATCAGCAGGCAGGTGTTCAGCCATCTCCAGGGAAGCAGAGGGCCATTGCACATAATTGTTACTTGGGAAGACAAATGCCATCACTCTGAACATCCCTCCCTTCCTTCTTCTTCCCCCAGCTCTATATGCTGGGCATGATGTCACATGGTATGGAATATCCCTTTGGTCAGTTGGGATCAGCTGTCCCGGCTGTGTCACCTCCCAACTTCTTGTGCACCCCCAGCCTACTCACTGGTGGGGCGGTGTGAGAAGCAGAAAAGACCTTGGCTCTGTGTAAGCACTGCTCAGCCATAACTAAAGCATCCCTGTGTTATCAACACTGTTTCCAGCACAAATCCAAAACATAGCCCCATACCAGCTACTAGGAAGAAAATTAACTCTATCCCAGCTAAAACTAGCACAGTATGGAAACACCTACCTCTGCTCAGAACTCCTCCTTCTCTGTCCAGCAGGGACCTGTTCAGGACACAGAGACACACCAGTGCTTTGGGTTTCAAGAGGCGCATCATGATGCACCAGATCTGCATGTTTCATGTGAACTCACTGGCTGTTCTTCAGTTTTGGTGAGCCACCTTCTGACTGGAGATTTTAGGTGAGCTCTACCTGACATTCCTGCTCATACCATGATGCTCAGTAAAATCTGTAGGTTTCTGCTCATCTATTATTTACCTCTGATGTTCTTGTCATTACTGGCTGCAGTACTAGTACCAGCTGGGTTTCATCAGGACTTGCATGCCAGCTGGAAAAGGCTTCCATGTAAAAAGAACCCCCCACCTGTCAGATGAGCTCTGCTATGGTCCTGCACCATGGTAATCATAATAGAAAACTGCATGGCCTAGACACTTTACGTGGCAGATAACCTTTTTTATTAAAAAAAAAAAAGATAACCTTTTTTATTTCTAAAGTACCTGGGAGGCAACCTGGCAAGCAGCGAGAAATCATCCCCAGTTACGAGAGCATGTAGTGGAAGTGCCTTAAGCTTTTGACCTTTGGGCTACCCAAGGACTTGGAGCCTTGTTCACCATGAGAAAACACCTACAGAGACATCAGCCGCGAACTGCTCCGTGCGTGTAACTAGGGTTTGCAGCTGTTTGGTATGAAACAGGCAGGGTAGCATCCTCCGGCAGTCAGAGCTGTTCGCTTGCTTTCAGGAAGTGCGATCTTCTTTGCTCTATGGCAAAAGTGAGACTGTACAGCAGATCAAAGAAGCCCTAAGAAAATCTGCAAGAGGTGTCTGTTCTGATTTTACCTCATCATTACACTATGATCCACTCCTATATGAGGTAAGTGCCCTTTTTTTTTTTTTTACCATTTTAGGGTACCACCCTGTTATCTTGCAGATGCCTGTAAGCCACACAACATTATTCCACCAACCAGGTGACAGAAGACAGACAGACTTTTTTTTCTCTCCCAAAAGTCCAATTTTTCAATGTAATTGCTGTAGTTGTTTTTCAACTCCCTCCATAGAGGGAAGACTCTGAGCGAGATAATTACAGACCTTCTCTGAGCACTCTGACCTCCTGGAGCACTGAAAATACAACAGAATGTTCACTGATTTATCTGTACGAAGAGAAGCAACTGAGAATACATTCAGGCAAACCCCTTCCTCTTTCCCACTCCATAGTAACTCAGAGGAAATTTTTTTTCCTACTCTATATTTTTCTGCGGTTTGTGTTATCATTGCTAAATATATGGTGACCCAGTATTTACCTCAGTAAGTAGCTCTGAGACCTTTGTGGCTTTTACAACTTCCCTGTAGGAATTTTATAGATCAAAAGAGGTTGTTCCGACTCCAGTGGATTTCTGTTACAGGGGCCCACTGCATTCCTCCCTTGTGCTTGCAACCACTAATTTGGTTAAGAAGAAATGCTCAGCCATAAAATAGCCTGAAGAATAACATTGTGCTTTTGCAAAAGCAAGCACTCTATGCACAGCTTTGTGTAAAACAACTTCCCAATCAATAGCTTTGGGAAGAAAAAGACCCCATAATTATCGGTTCCACTTACACCCTTCTGAAAAGAAAGTTTGTATATGCCTATGTAAAATTCCTCAAAATCAGCTGACACCTCTTTGCACACCTAGTGTGACACATATGTGTATGTACATGTGGCCGTCCAACTAAGCAGTGGGTGGACGCCTTATCCTCCGGTCAGCCCCCATGTTTACCACACCAGTTTGCGCTAAATACGCTCTATGCAAACGAGAAATGCTGAACTCGGTGCAAGGGCGGCTGGGCGTAATCCCTGAACCCGAGTTACCCAGAGGTTGTGTGGGGTGAACAAAGAGGTGCTCTGGCTTTGGGCTCCGGCGGACCTGTGTACTGGGCAGTAGACATGGGTGGAGTTTCCAGACTGGAACGTACAAAACGGTTAGCTAGCAAGGTGTTAGTGGTGATCAGCAAATTTAGGAGCCCTACCTACGTCGCCTAAGGAAAGTTCATACCTTTTGTGTGGTCCACAGAGGAAAAAAAATCAGTGTTTCTAAGCTGGTGTATAGGGAGAGCGAATTAGCCCTTTTAGCACAGGTGGAGCCACAATCTTTAGAAAAAATATATTTTTGTTGATCCAAGTAGGTTCTTAGCTTCCCTAGACATCTTTCCATGACAGCCAAAAAGGGCATGTTTTCCCAGCCACGTTAGCTCTGTGAAGTCCTAGCAGAAGTCCTAATCCTTATTAACTAGCTTGTTATGAAGCCAGGGTGCTTGACACCAGGTTAGCAGACCATAAAGGGCCGAGGTTTCCTCATATGCTTTACCTTGGCTAGCTAAGCATGTCTTAAATCAGGGTGCCTATACCCATCAGAGTGTCCAGACAAGCACAGAAACTTATCCCCACCAGCCCTCTATCCCAACACAAAGCAGGGCTTCTTCCCTAGAGGAAAAAGTACATAAGGGATGTGGCTACGTGGTGATTAAAATACAACATGCAATTACATGGCAGTTTTAGCGCTCTGTTGGACAAGGTTTCAATAATAAGATCATGTTGATGAAAACATAATTTTGCTGCCTTTCTGTCCTGGGAGGGCAGGAGTGGGGCTTAATATCTGAGCTTTCCCGGTCGAGAGCATTGCTGGGAATAAAGGCATTAGTAGTTTTTTTTTGCCAGCATCCAGATTCTGATGGAAAAGCAAGCAGTATTGCTGGGATTTGCAAAGCACCTGAGCTGCAGGAAGGGGAGATGCCCCAGCCACCGGCCTCTGCCACGGTGGTCCTGGAATTCCGCTGTGGAAGCCGGCAGCCACACACCCCGTTTGCCAAACCTGCACTGCAGCATGTGAAAACACGAAAAACGCATTAGCCTCACAGACATAGCGGCATGTGAAAAGACTTGCAGGCAAAGGGCTTTTGATGCAGAAGATTTTAAGTTGTCATTAATTACAGAGACATTTTTTTTCTGTCTCCATTATATCCAGAGCTCATATTACAAGAGATAATTGCTTCTGAAGTGCATTTAGGCTGTAAAATTGTTATACCAAAAAGCAATGCACTAATAAAATGCTTATTCTGGTACTCTCTACATTAATGCCTTTTTGACATAAGGAATTGCTCTGTGCGCAGTGCTGATGTATATTTTTTTTTTCTCAGAAGAGGTTTTAGTAACTGGTTCCCAAGGACCTGTGATGATTTTCTGTTTTCTGCTGTGACCTTTCTATCGTTCCACCAGTTGAGTCTTCTCTCAACAGAATGACTATATTGTGTCCAAGCTGCACTGCAGGAAAAAGATAAGTAGTTGCTCTGGTTAATGAGAATGGAAATGCATGGGATTTTCTACTAACATGGAAGATTTTCTTTATCATCATTTTCCAGGCAAAAAAAGCCTACTGAGGAACATGACTCATACTGCAGGCAAGAAGGAGTGGTTTATGGTCAGTAGCTCCCAGGAAAGTGATGACCCCACCATTTACAGTGTTGCCCATTGTGGAACAAAGGAGAAACACAGAATTGTCACTCCCAGTTTCTCAAAACAGTGCAAATGTGGCACTAGGTCTCAGCTGAGCCCTCAGTGGTACTTGTGCCTCAAATCCAGCAATGCATAAAAATAAATATCACTTAAGCTGGGAAAGCAGGAGAAGGAGAAGAAAGAACTATTTGTGTAGCCATTGAGGAATGTTACCCTGATACAATTAATCAGATGTACCTCTCTGCACTTCAGCGGGAGGAGTATCTTAAAAGGAACTAAAAAATGCTGTAGAAGATATGGGGAGTAGGAAACGTGCTGCATATTTGATAAGAACAGGGAGTGTACTCAACCTAAAAACCCATCCAATCTTTAATTTTCCTTGAACAAGAACTAAAGCAGCACTAATTTTTTTTTAACTCTTGTTAGCACTGATTAAATATATATTTCTAAAGAATGTGAAGTAACTATAAAATTGGCATCTCCTATGAGGAATGACTTCAATGCGCAAGCACAGCCTCTTCTACCTCTCCTTCGCCCACTGCTGCCCCATACTAACCGTGGCACTGCGACCCCCCCAGCACGTGTTGTGCACACCTTCCATCTTACGCCAAAACACAGCATTCCACTGAGACATTAGCATAGAACAGGCCAGAAAAATGGATTTTTTCTGGACAGGCTGATGATTAGCCCCAGCCAAACTGCCTAGGTTTGGAGGGTCCTGGCCATGTCTTCGGCTCTCACAGCCCTGTGCAAACCATTGCATGCCATTACCTGCAGTGTGCCCAGTTAGTCCCCCACGTCCCCTGCTCCCATTGCAGTGTCCTTGCCAGTTTTAGGGGCTGGTGTTTTCTTGTGCCAACTATGTTGGAGTTCCCAGACTGCTTAGCATGCTGCTGTTTACTTGCCACATCTGGAATAATTTCAGTCCCAGCTGATCCAAAAGCTTCACTGGACACATCTCCACTCCAGCTCGGTCCTCAGTGGAGAACATGTGCAACAGGTAGAATTTTGTAAGCAACCGATGTGAAGCTCCCACAGAAACCACAGATGCTTTCTGGGATACGTTGTAGAGTCTGCTCAATGAGGAAACCAGTGCTAAATATAACAGCAAATTGCTGCTTAATGAGTAAGACTTTGTTCAGCAGAAAGGATTCCTCCACCGACTTCATTGGCATAAACACTCAAGGTGTAGGAAGCCTTGTAATGGAGAGGGTGAGGATGGCGGGGTAGCAGGGTGGGGTTGCCGGGGGCGGTCTGGAAGTAAATAGTCTTAATTTAGTGTCAAGCAGATCCTTCAATATTTTCAGAACCTGAACAAGATCATGTATTTTCACACTAGGACAGGAAAATGCCTAAGCCTGAGACAGTCTTTTCAATGTGGCAAATGCAGCAGAATAAAATGTGTTTATTGCAAAGGATTCCTATAGAAAATAAATGCATTTCTATAGGAATAAAATGATATTGCAAATAATTCCTTTGGGAATACAAATAAAGAGCAACTGATTATGAACGGCATGATTTACTAAAGGAAAAAAAAAATAAAGGTGAAGAACTTTCCAGGAGATCTTGTGTGAGAAAGACTGAGTATCTTCTTGCGTTTGGAAAATAAACACTAAAGATGCTAAAGACGAGACAAAGCCACTACTGCTGGTATTCATGATGCAGTTGGCTAACGGCTTGTAAAATCTCAATACTTGCAGGTTGAAGTGGACCTGGGGGTCAAATTTTCTCTTCAGTGGGGAAGACCGTGCAGGGCAGGTGAAGTTACGAATCTGCGCTGCCCCGCAGTGCCTGATGTCCTCGCAGACATCGATGTCCTCGCCTGCTGTCTCTGGAAGTTTGCTCTGTTTGCCTTCGGTCAGCACGCGATGCGAATTGGCAGCGCTTGTTCCTGGTCTGTGTGTAGTTGCAGGCTGAAAGAATAGCATACAGGCCTGAAAAACAGGAAAACTAATTATTGGAACGTTGCAATTAACATAATAGGGTGATGGAGAGTGCAACTGGTAAACAACTAGATAATGGGCCAATGAGGAAGATGTCTGGAGTCCATCAAAGGACTATCTGAGGCCTCCACAAGACACCTGTGGTATTTTATGACAAAGACATCCAAATATAGTACTTGAAGATGTGCGGCGTGAACTGAACACATGGTGCTGCTAATGATGGGTGCTGGAGTACATGCTTAGCATAAGGATAAAATAATTACCCATTTAAAAACGCGTGCTAAATGCATGATAGATGGTAACAACTAAAAGACATGATGCAAGGCATAAGGGATTGACTAAATGGAAGTCCTGGGGAGGTGGTGATGTGGACTGCCTCCGTGGCTTTCACCTCATTTATCGATATCCAGGTGCTGCAGTGAGCTTGGACACTGCTGGCCATCGGTGCCTGGTGCCCAGGTAGCCAGCTCCTGGCATCTCTGGTAGGCACGCATGAGCCCAAGCAAAAAAAAAAAAAAACAAAAAAAAAACCTCACTGAGAAGAGTCCCTGAAAAATAGAGAATTAAGGGATATCATTTGCAGGTACTCCAAAAATGACTTCTGCTGCAAGCTTATTTCCAATTCTGCTCAGTATGACTTGTTAGAGCAGTACAAAATGCACTGCTCCTTCAGCACAAATTAGCAGTGCTTGTCTCCTCATTCATCCCTCTCTTTGTTCCACATTATCATGGGTTGAAACCAAGAGACAAGGAATCAGAGCAATGCATTTGATTAACTTACACAGATCACAACCGTTATTATTTCAAATATGTCCTGTGGTCTCCCTTGTTGTTTGTGATGTGTTTATCTGTACAGGTTGCAGGCTACGCTTTTTTTTTATTCACGTGTATGTTTACAAAACAGTGTCTGATCTTAACTGTAAAACTGAACTAAAAAATAACCAAAAGGGTGGTTGAGTTTTCTCATGTCTGTGAAAACACTGTTACCTGCATGCTCCCAGCTGCTGTCAAATTGAGCCTCTGCCAAAACACATGAGCAAAGATCAAGAACTGAAAGCAGCACATGGAAATTAAAAAGCATTTTAAAGTCCTATAGACTTTAGACACTTGATTTTAGACAAGTTTGGTTTAGCCATTCTTTTTCAGAAATAAGGTCAGCCTGTTCCTCTTAAGTATTACATGAAGCATAACAATACTGTGCAGTACTGAAAGAAAACCCATCTTTGTTTGGCAGATAAATTATGGTAGATTCAATTTCACTTCTTCCATTAGCACAGCACAAAACCAGAGAAATTTTGCCTGAACTCCACTGAGACAGGAAACAGACAGACAAATTGGGATTGTGAGGTTCTGAATGGCATATATGCTACTCTAAGTCCTGATATTTATTTCCTAAGTGAAGCAATTACTGAACAAAAAGATAAGCATGGTCATTTCTGTACAAGTGACTATTCCGCAGTTATTTTAAATTGTATATAGTTGTGTTAGTTTTTGATTCCACAGGGATATGATATCACTAGGAGATCTATTAAACCTGTAACGTACACCTCCACATACACAGGTACAGAAGATTTTCTTTATGTTATTTAAAATTGCTCAGATAGAATACTCCTCCAAAAATCAAGTCTTCACAAAATATTTATACCATTAGTAATTGTATTTCCAATGCATCTCACATCAGTTACTGTTTCACCATTACTATTTTTAGGATAGAAAGTTGGATGCCTGTTAAATACTATAATGATTTTAAATGAACATCTCCCAAAGATTACATTATCCCACTCAATCCCATATTCTCCTTTGCCAGAATGTGGCAATACGTTAAATTTCCCAAAGCAAGGAATATCAATCTTTGGCTACTGACAAGGAGCAGTGGGCTTACTGCAGTAGCAGTGAGCTTCATAAAAATACCACGTGCTTTGTCTTTACCAGTTCCGTCTCTAAAGATGGATGCAGGCACACGTGTTGGGTTGGGCACTATACTGAGCTCCAGCTAACACCAAGTCACGCAAAAAGCTGATGAACAAAAAGGCTTGATTTGCCATATCATTTCCGATTTCTACACTGACAGCATAACTCATGCTCCTAGAGAATACCTACATAATCACCCATATTTCGCCTTCCATTTACACATTTCTTTATATGCCTGAAGTTAAAAAGTTATGAAAAACCCTTTTGAAATTAAAATTTCCTTCTGATTAGAAGGGGATCTTACTAAGCCTAACGTCTCTCAATGTGCCACACACTGTTTTCAGGCAATTTTGCAAGGCTCTCTAACACACATTTCTACGGAGAAGAAAAAAGCAAAACAAAAACCAACCAAAAATCCTTCTTGTATTAAATTAGTCATCTGCAGGGAAAAACAACACTGCATAAATGCTCTCTGCACATATGGCATAATAAATATAAGCTACAGAGTAGTGGTTAATATACATACATTTTATAACAACACAGTATTTTATTATCCTGCTTTCACCTTGCAAATTCTTGCAATGTGAAGATTTACACTAACATGATCTGTGCTCATCTATAAAAAAGCTCACATTTAAATGATTATTTATTTTATTTTGCTAAAAGTACAATCTTAGGGACAAATCCAGTGATTAGACTGGACTCCAGAACTGTGACCTGGTGTAGGGACAGCAAGCTCCTGATGAGAGCAAGGTATAATCACGGCTAGGTGTTTCTGAGACAGTCACTTATTACGGTATTATGTTATTATGCATTCTTCATTTGAAGACAGACATTGATAAATCAACTCATGTATTTTTAGCAAGGAGTCTTTTGATGAAGTAAAGGAATAAGAAAGTACACAATGTTATTCAGGTAACTTCAACCAGCCACTTCCATGCTATACAGTATAACCTGCTGGCTGCTGCTTTTTAACAACTCAACTTTACAATTACAATGAATCCTTAAAGCCTGACAGAAGATCAGATGAAGCTGTATGAAGAAGTAGGACTTCACAGTACAGCAGAGAATCAGTAGCAACTACAAGACTAACTGCAAATTAGGGAATATGCAGATTCGTTGCTGACAAATATCAAGATGGGGTTCTACAAAATGCAGCTTCATCAACCGCAACGATGACAATGACTCATTGAAATGTCACACTAGTAGACATCTGGTAGCAATTTCTGTAGCAGATGGATTGGACAAATGTACCTCTCAAGCTCTTCCATGTAATGCTGTAGAGAAGAAGCAGTACTTTCAGCATGTCACAGTAACAGGTACTAGAAAACCCTTCAGGAGTAATTGCTGAACACACAGGTCAACAGTCACGTGCTTACAACCTTTATGCATACCATAGAAAACTTCTGGGTTGTAACAGCTTTAAACGGAAACCTGTGACATTTCATAGAACAGGTCCCAGACCAAGTCAGTACAGGCACACAGAGGCTACAGGTTCCATGACCTAGTTAGTTTATTATTTTGTTTACCAAAAAGAAACTACTCCTTTTCACGCTTGCAGCTGATATTAAAAACAAGCGGCAGTATTCAGGCTAGAATGATGCACAGTTACAATTATGAAAGACATTAAGTGAGCAGAATTGAATTCAACAGCCCATTTGATGGTGACAGGATGATCTACAGTAATGGAGAGAGTAGAATTAGACTATTCAGATCAATTAATCTAGACTTCTTGAAGAGGTTGCTAAATAAAGAGCTATTTGACCAAGTGCTGGGTAAGGCCTATCAGACACATTAGCTACATTACAAAAGACTTCCCTTTCACTCTTCATTTTGGGTTCTCTGAGTTTGTACTAAATGAGAGACCTTTTCCTAGCTTTAAAAACTTTAGGCTTCAGTGTTCATTCTTCTAAGGAAGAGCAGAGTGACCTTCAATGTGCACCTCCACTGCTAATTAATTAACTGCAGGTAACAGATTTGAGCATCACTACATCCTTTGTGCCTATTCACCCCAGTGTTGAACACACTGCTCTACAGACCACAGTCTGTGTTTATATTGGATACAAGGTATTAAGATATTAAAAAAAGACACAGTTATGTGAACTATGAGGATATTAGGCTAAAACATTCTCCTCACATTTTACGGGAATTCAAGAAACAATACATGGTAATGGAAACAGTTTGCAGAAGCAGATAAAATAATTTCAGCCAGTCATTTCAAAAGAAAATCCACCATACATTTTGGGGGCTGGTAGGGGCTAGAAGCAGAAACTGAGTTGAAATAATTCAAGAAGAGTAGCTTATCCAGGATTCTTCAATTATTGAAGGCCTTCAAAACATCTAATTGGGCCGACAAGCAACACCTTTTTATGGATTACTTTCAAATGCTGGTTTCTCTATTGTTTTGAAACCTTTTCTTTTCAATCCCTTTCATTTCTTGTCTTGTAGTTACTTCAGGTGTTCTGCAGTTAGAATCACAGAATCATTTAGGTTGGAAAAGGGCCTTAATAGCATCAAGTCCAACTGTTAACCTAACACTGCCAAGTCCACCACTAAACCATGTCCCTCAGCACCACATATACCCATCTTTTAAATACCTCCAGGGATGGTGACTGAACCACTTCCCTGGGCAGCCTGTTCCAATGCTTGACAATCCTTTTAGTGAAGAAATTTTTCCTAATATCCAATGTAAACCTGCCCTGATGCAACTTGAGGCTGTCTCCTCTTGTCCTATTGCCTGTTTCTCAGGAGAAGAGACTAAACCCCACCTGGCTACACCCTCCTTTCAGGGAGCTGCAGAGAGCGATAAGGTCTCCCCCCTCAGCCTCCTTTTCTCGAGGCTGAACAACCCCAGTTCCCTCAGCCACTCCTCATAAGACTTGTGCTCTAGTTACTCAGGACCATTCATAAAACCAGGTGGAAAAGAAACAACCCAAGCTGAAGTTCCCTAATTGAAGTGCTACTGTAAGTCACTTAGAGATCACCACCTAATTAAGAGCAGACTTTTGTTTGGAAGGAATAAAAAGGTACAGGTTTTCTTCTTTCATTTACGTTACAACTTTACTAAGAATTTTTTTATAGCACTGAATTGTTTCCAAGTTAACCAGATCACTCTGCATATCAAATGGCACAGAAGTCTTTTTGAAAAGCAGTATTAAAACAATCTTACACACACACTGAGACTTAATATAGACATTCATCCCACAGCTACTCCAAACAAACATAGACAGAGATGATATGCATATCATTAGTCACTTGCAGAGGGTTTTCACCTGCTTCCTATTCTCTACTGAGTAACCCCTGTCTTGAAATACTGTTCCAACCTTCCAGACACTGAACAGTTCAAAAGGTTTGCACTGAAATAAATATGACACATCATGCAGCTCCAGAAATATTTATATATCCTCAATGCAAATAACGATTTTCTGAACAAAAAACATTCCAGGATACAAAAGATTCANACAAAAAACCTCAAAAAAAGTGCAGCTTTGAATGCCTCCCCCAGAAAGTGCCTGGGGAGGGGATGGAGCTGCCGTCCTGCCACTGAGCTGACACAATTAGTCACTGCCGTGACAGCTCATCTCTGCCGGTGGGTGTGAGCGGGAGAAGAGACGAGAGCGTGAGAGGAGGCAGGGGAGGAGCAGATTGGGAAAACACACCAAGGCAGAGCTGTACACGGCCGGGCAGGGTTAGTCCCAGCGGGGTTTACGCTTCTTCCCCCTCCTGCACCCCCACAAACTTCAGAAAACTCAAATTGACTACGTAAGTGCACACGCACAACGAAGAGTTATTTATGCCAGTGCAGCCGCAGGGAGTTTTTGCAATGACACGAGTGCTGAACGTCCGTGTCCCATCCATGGGGGCTGCAGCCTGCCCGTGGGGTTTTTGCCAAAAACATGGGCCTGGGGTGCACTAAATCAGCAGGGCATTTTCTGCACAGGAAGTAGCTTTCTTTTTTAAAAAAAAAATAATATATATATATGAAGGTATAGCTAGATTAACCCCAAAGCTGTCTGGGTGAAAAGGCTTGCTCCAGACCCTAGCAGACAGACCACTGGCCTTGGAGGCTGAGGGCCCAAATTCAGGTCTAAATTCTTGCTCTGAGCATGTTGGGCCATCACTTTTTTTCCTGCTGGAGGTGCTCCTTGCTGCGCATATGATTCAGTACCCGCTGGATGGCAGCGTGGCAGGCTGGGCGGCCAGATGGCTCGGGGTGTTCACCTGAGGCATGAGCACCGAGCTCAAACCTGCGCTCCAATTAACAGGTGCTGAAACGGAGCGAAACTGCCCCGCTCCAGAGGCTGAGGGCGAAGCTCGGGTCCCTCACCCCACAGCTGGGGCAGAGGAGGGCTCTGCACTTTGATCCACTCTCCCTTCCCTCCCTTTTCCCTGCTAAGCTTTCATGTTGTGATGGTTCATCCTCCTGCAGAGTGGGAAGACGACCGGAAAGCTGGAAGAAATACATAGAATGTGAACCACACATATTTTAGAGGATTTATATTCCAGTGGGGAAAACTTAGATGAGATGATAAAAAAGTTTCAGTAAACTGCATTTAATAAAAGGAACATAGTTGCCTTGAAATGCTTTTCAGGATCAGTAAAATTAAGTAAGAAGAAAGAATTCAAGGAGCAGTGCTTAATTTTAAAACACAATATATTATATTTAGTCTGTCACCGGCCTTTCTCTCTGAAGGGTTAAAACACCTTTTATGAGAGGAAGAAGGTTAACATAATTTATATTAGAAATTATGATTATTATGGCAGAGAAATCAGGGCAAGTATTTTTACTCATGCCCATGTTCTGGCAATGACAATTCGCGTTTCTAATGCCCGTGGGACCCCGTGGTAAATGATGTTACCAGCCATGCCTCAGCAAATCGGTGCGGCACACACACAAGTGGGATGTTGGCAGGGCAGCAGCACAAAGGGAGCCCAGGCAGGGTGGCAGGAAGAGCCTCTTTACATCCTACAGCCTTGAGCATTGCTCTTCCACCTGCAGGGTAGTTCCCAGCCTGCTAAAGCCAGTGGGGTTACATCAGGGATGAATTTAGCTGGGATCCACAGATTTTTTTTCCATAGCTGTGTTGTTGCTATCACTGTATTGCCACTTGAAGACGTTCATGGCATATGGGATGTACTGAACGCACAAATCCTTCAATTACTCACCAAATGCTGTGAAACTTGTAGGTGGCTCGGCACTAAAGCAAACAGCACTTGCAGCTCCCAATTACTAGCAGGATGCCATGTATAAGCCCACAGTGTACTTGAGAATTTAGTAGATAATTAGCATGGATCGGGAGAGTTGAAATGTTTCATATTTTCCTATAGGTCTGTCACTAACAATTCTGAATGTGTAATGGCTAGTTCTGACCATGTCTATAATACCATGTCTTCAGCTCTTGAAGGCAGAGTCCATCTCTTAGCATGGGCGTAGACAGGTCCCAACCAAAGCAAGCTGCAGACGCATACAGGCCCCCAAAATTCTAGCTGTTGTAATGGACATAAATTAATTCATAAAACACAAGGTTGTCTTGTCAAGGGAGGCTTTGTGTAGAAATGTCAACCTCTGAATGAATAGTATGTTATATCAACTAAAAAATGTGTGAGCAGAAGATTTCAAGTTGACAACTCACCTTTGGTAAGATATACAAAGAGGAACATAGTGTATGATAGAGCCCATGTCAAAGAATTATTTAGCAAGTCCTGAGGGGAAAAGAGATCATATGAGCAACTGGGAAAGTGTCATAGGAAAGCAAGGGGAATATCCTACAATATAGGTTATGACAGCTGGGACTGAGTATGTTATTTCAGATCTACTTAAATTGGCTCAAGACAGCGTTGCCTCAGACTGAACTAGAAAAATAAATTAGGAAGGAGCTGCTTCCCCGGCTCTGAAGAGGGTGGGGAAAGCCAGGTGGTTTGGGATGTGCAGAAGGTATTTTGGGAGTTACAGATTAAAAGAAGACAGAATTCTTGCTACTGTGTCATATTGCAGGGACAGTTGCCATAGCACCATTTGCTGCTAAGAATAGATTTCTATAGCCCAGCAGCAGGTCAAAATATTTACAAGAGTTAGGATTTTTTTTTCAGGGCCAATTCAAAGGAAATGCAGGACCCTGTACACAACTGCTGAAGAGCACAAAGTATAACTCACACGTCTGGGCCCCAAACTAGAATGAGGTGGAGTAGTTTGGACACAGCGATTTGGTGTTTGACATGAGCTTCCATGAAAACCAAAGTAGTCTGTGACACTTGGTCTGTTTTGCCTGAACCTTGTCTTGGGAGACAAAGAAATGGAACTTGGATTGGGAGGCATCCCATTTTAAAGCAGAAGATTTTGTAAAACAGGGGCACAGCTGAGACAGAACAATGATCTGAAATTATTTTTCTTCCCCCCTACTGATTTTTCCTCCGTAGGGAACCTGGCAGCTCTCTGTGCTCCCTATGGTGCAGAAAAGAGATTTCCGAGTCCGAAGCAGGACTCTGTCCTCTCTTGCAGTTGCCTCCAAAACGTGGCTGGCCATCCAGCTTCCCCAGTCAAAAGCAGGCCAAAGGCACCATGGCACAGCTGCCCCTTTCAGGCACAGAAATAACTTGTCCCAAAGCGGAGGTTCGGAGGCAGTAGCTGGAAGTAGGATGCCTAATTGAGCTTGCGTTGTGCAGTGGTGCAGCACAGGAACTGTTCCTGCTCCCCCAGCAATTATCAGGTAGAGTTAGAGAGATGTTGAGCAGCACAAAACAATTCCCAACACTGTGGTGGACCAGAATCTGATCAGGGAAACACGCTGCTAATATTTGACCCTCTGCAATGCAATGGATCCAGCTTCCCTGCCTTGCCTACGTGTTGCTGCACACCTGGACCAGACCGTCAGGGCAAACTCTGCACGAGCATCTCTCCTGACGTGGAGCGGGGTTGAAAGGTGGAGTTCAGACTGTTCTTCCAGAAGAAAAATAAAAGGTGATGACAGTGTCTATAAAAATTCTCCCTTTTTGTCGCTTAGGACACTTCTGATGTAAGACAGTATTCATTTATGAGAATTGCAGTGTCACCCCTCATTGCACATTTGATTAAATCCAAGAGACTTACTGCAGAGACAGGCAAGCTGTGGGCAGAGGATGCTGAGTCCTTTTTAGTGGTTCTGGGGGATTATTGTGCTTTATGGAAACATCAAAGAATGGGAGAAAAGGGTGAGCAAGAAGGAAAAGGCCACCACAAGAGTCTGTCTTCTTTAGAGGATATCAACTAAGCACACTGACTCTCTGGAAAAATGATGATACACTCTCTGTCTCTGAGGACTACTGAAGAACAAGTAGCTTGTTCTGTGCAGGGTATCTGCTAATTGCTTATCTACCACTCTCATCAGAAGATCATCCTTTTGAAACCTGAGCATACAAAATAAATGAGATGGACAGGGGCTTAATACTAACAAAAAAAACCCCAGGCAGTTCTTAAAAGTCACCAATGCACTAATAGCTTCCTCTTGTTCTTTTCTGACATGCTCGAGCTGCACACAGAGCTTCCGACAGCATTAACGTGATGAAAACTTTTTTACTTCCTCACTGTGACATTCACAAGGAGACATTTGCTGACTGTATCTATTTGTTCCACGAACATCTGTATGGTGCCTTCTATTTCTGTTTCACCCTCACCTTTCTATACCAGCTCATCTTCGATTCAATTAAATCTCATCACTTTAGAGGTGGATATATGATGGACTGCAGGTGCAAGCCACCTATGTACATAAAAAATTTCCCATAAGGGCGTGTAAGAGAGGCCAAAGTGGGATACAGACACGTCCTTAAGTGTTTGTGTCTTAGTGCTGGTTTTACTGGAGAGAGCAGTTATCAGCCTACTTTCCTCTCAGGAGGAAACCAGAATAGGCTATTGGCAAAACACACAGCATGCTTTCCTCTTAACCACAGCCTAACTTACCAGTCCGATAAACGCACGGCTCTGCTTGTGCTGACCTGTAGCTAGAATGATTTCGATACCACAGCTCAAAAACAGAAGGCAGTCCATACAGTCACTGTGGGGATTTCTTATTATTTGGAATGCCCCATAACAAGTTCATCTTTGAAGTGGTGTAGGAGGAGTGTGAAGAAACATGGATCCTCTCAGCATCTGAAGCTTTTTGTGACTGTGCACCCAGTGCGAAGGTTTAGCAAGCTGAGAGCAAGTGCACAGGAAGTGGGTAGGAGTAGAAAAATGAAAAAAAATATAAAATGGTAGAAATAAGATGAACCCAGTCGGGTCAATTCTCCCACCCTGTTGTATCTGGGCCAAAAACCACTGCATTCTGTAGAGCACCTGCTTGTAGGAGGGAGGACAGGAGGCAGAGAGGAGACACCAGCTCACTGGAAACAGGCATACAGCTCCTAAGAGAAGAATCACTGTCTCAGATGTGTGGGGGACAGGGTCAGGAACCTGGAAAGCCACTTCGGTGGCTGTTACATGGGGCTATTTGCAGAACATCCCACATACAGGTGTGCTAGGTGTCACTGGAGTACAGAGTGCTGCACAGTGCTGTGAGGCTTCAGAGCGGAGGCAGACAGCATCCCCTTACCGAGCTGGTAAATCTCAATTACAGGCTGATACTAAACCTGCAGCCATTCTGCACTAGCGTGCTTTTTAAGTAAGTCATTGCCCTGTCTTTCTAAGGCACACGAGACTTGCTGTGTCCCCTGGGAACATACCTGCTCGTGGTGCTGGGGTGGGAGATGTGGGGGTCCCGTGCCTTCTGACAGGGACATCCTGGCAGAGAAGTGGAGAGCCTCCCCTGCATCCTCGTGGCTGGTGGGTTTATCTGTTGGGCTTTTTGTTTCACAGCTGGTAGCTCTGCTGTAGATCAGAGGTAATTTTTATCTATGTGACTAGGGTACTGTGAAATCTAATGCTCATGTTGTGGGAAATGTAGTGATGATGCTACAAATTATCTATGTGTGTGTATATATATATTCTGAGTCATAGCCTCTATAGCAATGACAGGATTTGTGTCATAATAAGGCAGAAAAAACTCTTTATCCCCTGACGTCTGATATCAATTGAATGTATGCACTTGCAGAAAAAAAAAGATATCTTCCAGATTAAGAAGAAAACACTCCTCATTTCCCTGTAACCAGCTACTTTACTCCTTACTAGGGTGCCATACTCCCTACCTCGTCAATCTCTGCTATTGACTCCTCAACCAGTTTTGTTTTTCCACCACTTCTGCTGTTTCTGGTTTCCTCTTCCACCTCCCCCCCCGCTTCACTTTCAAGCTCCTTCTCCACTGCTCAGAAATGTGCAAAGTTAACACCTCCATCCCTGCCACTTGTCACCGTTTCTTTTCCCAGTCACCTGTCCCAGTTTCTGCGTACACCTCACGTTGAACTAGTGGGGAGGGGAGACACTAAGCTCAAAGGCAGCGGTGGGGAAGCAATTGAATTTGCAGCCATTGCCTTGGGAGACCAGACCTGTGTGATGCACATTCTCAACACACATCACTGCTGGCAATCAGAGGAGAGAGAAAAACACTTTTTGTTTTCCTTTCATGCTCTAGGCACTCCCAGTGATATTTCTGCTCACTGTGTTTTTTCTGCCTCAAATTACGCAATTCACAGGAAGTCTCCTCGTGTGAGAGATTATTGAGAAAATAACTGTTTACACAAATCAGCTGCAGGCTTAAAGATGTTACACACTGGAAGAAGCCAGCTGCATCTTCTTATCATATCCTGTTGGTTAAATTATGTTAAGATGCTGGGACAGTGAGTCCACTGAAATCCTCATTGTTTTCTGTTTTAGCGTCACCAGAATGTACCCGGTGGACAGAAGACTTGCCTGTAGTTTCATAAAAGTAGCATTATTATTTACAAAACAACGCTTAGAGCAAGAAGCAAACATGATCATGTGAAGAGCTGATGGTATTATTTTTCTATACTTAGGCAAAAAGATAAAACATTAATGGCAAATGATTTTTGCATGGCCTATGTAAGGCAATTAAAAAAAAAATCCCAGAAGTCGTGCCTGTGAAAGAGCACCTTGTGCATTTCGTCTTTGCAGGACTCTCCACAAACTACTTATCGTCTTGAAATCTCAAGCTGTGAATCACTGGAAATGTTAAAGCAAAGAGCCAGGAAAATGGAATTTTTATAGGCAGAAGCAACACTTACCAGCTCTGGATGGCATTGCATTTGCATCTGCATCTCATGACTACAGCTTGGCAAAACTGCTTAGTCAGTTCTCAGCAAACAGAGATTGGGAAATTCAAACAACCTGCAAATTTGGGAAGTTATTTTGGCCCTGCTTTAACAGAACCATCAGGACAGACACTTCTTAAAAAGAGAAATTTCATTTTAAAATGCAGCATTTCCACGTTTGCACTCAGAAGTTTTAATATTTTTCCCAGATTTGGCTGACCTAGCTTCCACCTAAGTGCCTGAGGTCCTCCTGGAGAAAGGAGGTTAGGGCAGCTGCCCGAACCACAGGAGCCCAGCTTGGTGGAAACCAAGCCATACAGGTAGGCAGTCGCTTGCTGTCCGGGTCAAACTCAATCTGGGTTAGCACGCATACTTCTCAAATCACGCAAAGTGATACTGGGTTTGCTCTTTTGCAAAAGGCACAGGAGGTCTGCCAAAGCACAGTACTAAAACTCTCTGCCAAGGCTGGCTTTTCCAGTCAAAAGTGTACCTCCTAAATTTTTTATTCTATGGGGAAAAAAAATAAGTCACGCATGGGGAAAGAAAACACATATGTGTTTCAGTTCAGTTTCAGCCTCTTCTCCCACCGTAGTGCACAACTGAGTGGTATGAGATCTATCATCCTGGATCAGGCTGACACAATACCTGCTTTTAACATTGAGAGACCTAAATATAAGGTTTGAGGGTTTCTCACTGAAAAAAGAAAAAAAGTATAATACAATAAGACAAAAATGCGTAGAATATAACCTCTTCTTTATCATAGAATCATAGAATGGTTTAGAGTTGGAAAGGACCTTGAAGATCATTGAGTTCCAATCCCCCTGCCATAGGCAGGGACACCTCCCACTAGACCAGGTTGCCCAAGGCCACGTCCAGCCTGGCCTTGAACACCTCCAGGGATGGGGCCTCAACAACCTCTCTGGGCAACCTGTTCCAGTGCCTCACCACCCTCAAAGTGAAAAACTTCTTCCTCATGTTCAATCTAAACCTGCCCTCTTCCAGTTTGAAGCTATTCCCCCTCGTCCTGTCACTACATGCCCTAGTAAATAGTCCCTCCCCAGCTCTCCTGTAGGCCCCCTTTAGGTACTAAAGGCCGCAAAAGATCTCCCCGGAGCCTTCTCTTCTCCAGACTGAACAGCCCCAACTCTTTCAGCCTCTCCTCATAGGAGAGGTGCTCCAGCCCTCGGATCATCCTCGTGGCTCTTTATAACTTCTAGAAATGCATATATTAACAAGTAGGGGAGGACAGTACTTTTCTTAGAGTATTGCATACATAGTTTTGAAAGTACAAACAAGATGCCCTATGAAGGCCCAGAGGAAACAGCATGGACACATGCTGCCTTTATGTTTTTGCTCAGCATGAGTGTAAAACACAGAAGATCTGCAGCACTTTCCACAGCATCCCTTTTCACATGTGCCCACCTGAGAGGCTCCCAGCACCCGGGGCAGATGCTCGGCTCCAAGTGCTCTGGTAGGCACTGACAGCCGGAGCCGGGCGGCTCCGTGGGCTGACATGGCCAACGTGGGCTGACATGGCCATCACGTGCTGAACAGCTGCTCACGCACAGCCTTGGGCATTGCAGCCCCATTTACTGAAGGATCTTGAAGGTCATTCTCTATGCCTACAAATGTATCTAGAGTTTTTATATCTGTATTCAACTTTCCAGCTGGATCAGCACCGGCTGCTTCCATGTCATGTGTCACCCCAGTGACAGCACCACTGAGGAGGCCACCAAGTCTTGATCTTACTGCGCCGGGGAGCCTTGGCTGGAAGCTCTCGCCATCCTTGATTTAGCTGGGGCTCCTGGCAGAGAGCATGGCGACCACACCTGCATGAATCTACCTGGGACTTACCCTCTGGGGACCACGAGCAGAGGTCCCTTTGGTGAACGCTCAGAGAGGAAGCAACTGTCCAGTGTGTACTTTTACTTTGCAATGCAATTGGAGAAGAAACGTGTTTTTGGCTGCGGGTGTCCCCATCGCATCTGTGCCGACTTATATATGCACTTGCCATAGATGGCAGCCGTCACGGCAGCACTGATTATAAACCTATTTGCAAGATGGGATTCGGGGGCCTGCTGAAGCGCAGATACTAAAGCTGCGGATGATCTCAGCTAAGGATTCGCAGAAAGAAAGGCAGCCTTAATCTCCCTCAGGAACACGGCTGGAGTCATGCGGTTGGAAATAGCAGTGTGGATGCAGTAAACAAGCGCAGCATTAGCTGCCCTCCCTCTACGTGCCAGCACTACCTACCCAGCAGAAGGGGCATCTCAGGCCCCTGAGATCCACCGCATGAGCCCTAGGCACTCGGCTTCCCCACCGAGCACAGGTTTTCTCTCTGTAAACACAAGTTCACAAACGCTGACCCAAGGGGAGAGGAGTGAGCAAGCACTGGGCTGCTGTCATGTCTTTGCTGCGTGCTTACTGCGTTTCCGTGCAGAACATGAACCTCTGCTATCACAGGTAGTGAAAACCGTTGTAGCAGCATATGCTCTACACCGGCAGCTAGCAACTTGGGAAAGCTGAAACAATCCACAGCAATCAGCCACTGTCCCAGGGAGGAGAACACACTGTCCTGAATCTGACCAGGCATTCAGCTGAGCTCTTACTGGTCAACACGTTCTCACAGATGCTTTTATTGCTTACTGAAATAGCCATTACAACCTATTCTTGCTGTCTTAGCATAGCAGCTGAGTATCTCAAGAGAAGCTGCCTTTGTTGCTGGTTTTTACAAGGTAAATTTGGTTTTAATGCTTTAAATTGCATTACGGAGCACCAAAGGAATGGGATTATCACCAGCTCAGGTGGAGGTTTGCTGCTGGCTGGGCTCTTGCATGGGCTGTCTAGGACTAGACTTCCCCAGCCTGTCCTATCAGTCCGCTTTGCTCATGAGAGGTCAGTGCAGATCTGCTGCTGGACATGAACAAGTCAGCATCAACCGGAAGCAAAGCTGGTGCTAGCTGCTGGGGTGGCTTGTGCAACTTGGACAGGGGACCTCTGTAGCATCCACATCAAGGTGCTACATGCTTCAGCAGAAAGAAACTGCAGTGCTCAGCACTGGTGGGATAAATGAACAAGTCAACTTACGCAACTCAAATTCATGCATTGTGTACAGCCAGGGAGGCACTAGTGCTCGGGTCAGTCTCCATCCTGAATCACAGAATCACACAATGGTTTGGGTTGGAAGACACCTTTAAAGGTCATCTAGTCCAATGCCCCTGCCATAGGTAGGGACATCCTTTCACTAGATAAGGTTGCTCGAAGCCACATCCAACCTGACCTTGAACACTTCCAGGGATGGGGCATCCACAACTTCTCTGGGCAACCTGTGCCAGTGTCTCACCACCCTCATCGTAAAAAGATTCTTCCTTATGTCCAGTGTAAACCTACTCTATTTCAGTTTAAAACATTGCCCCCTGTCCTCTCGCTACCAGCCCTGGTAAAAAATTTCTCTCTGTCTTTCTTATAAGCCCACTCTATATATTGAAAGGCTTCAATAAGGAGTCCGTGGAGCCTTCACTTCTTCAGGCTGAAAAACCCCAACTCTCTCAGCTTTTCTTCATAGCAAAGGTGTTCCAGCCTTTAGACCATTTGCATGGCCCTCCTCTGGACCCACTCCAACAGGTCCATGTCTTTCCTGTGCTGAGGGCTCCAGAGCTGAATGCAGTACTCCAGATGGGGTCTCACCAGAGCAGAGTAGAGGGGCAGAATCACCTCCCTCGACGTGCTCATCATGCTTCTTTTGATGCAGCCCAGGATACAGTTGGCTTTCTGGGCTGCAAGAACACATAGCTGGATGACATCCAATTTTTCATCCACCAGTACCCCCAAGTCCTTCTCGACAGAGCTGATCTCAATCCCTTCATCCTTCAGCCCCAACCCCCACTGATACCAGCGGTTGCCTTGACCCAGGTGCAGGACCTTGCACTTGTGCCTTCTTGAACCTCATGAGGTTCAAATGGGCCCACTCCTCAGGCCTGTCAAAGTCCCTCTGGATGATACTTTCTTGTTAATGTGGGTGTGAATAGAGAGCTGGTTTTGCATTTGTTTCTGCACTGGTGAGGTTTTAAAAGCCAGCAGCTCATGTGAGAGAAGAGCCGGTCCTCAGTGCCAGCTCTGCAAGCCCGGCATCCCACGCTGTCCCGGGACAAGTTGTCCCCTCTCCAGCTTCACAGACACCCTCTGGCACCCAGCTGCTGGTGACAGCTCCGCGCTGAGTGTGGCAGGCTGCCAGGAGCGGAACAGAGCCAGCTTTGTCTCCTCGCCCATCACCAATGGGCTTCAGTGGACGCCAGCCCTGTGGGACCGGCTGCTGCTGCCTGGCCACATCCATACCTGGAGGAGCTGGGCTGCCCGGCTGGGTGCTGTGGGATAGGTGACTGCTCAGAAGTGGCTTGGAGAAATAATGCCAGGAGCTCGCTGGAGGGGACTGAGACCTCCTGATCCGTTACAGGAGGGGCAGACAGGAGCAATAGCGCAGGAGGATCAACCCCGTCTCCTCCTGGCTCTGTGCCGAGCAGCACTGATGGAGATGGGCTTCGAGCCTGGGTCCGCTCTCCTCTGCTCAGCGAGCAGCCTTTCTGCTGAGGCCACCAGCCACTGGTGGCAGTTTGTGACCTGAAATGCAAGTGCTCCGTTGGGGCTCAAATTGACCCATCATTAAATTATTCCTCATTAGCAACTAAGTGATTTCTCTGTCCCTGGCTATCCTTTGAAAGGGACAAGGCACTAATTAATGTTAATTGTAGCAGGACTCAGGTAGTGATACGGAGGTGGAAGTCATGGGCTGGCACTGCCACCGCCCCCGCATCCCCCACAGGCGACAGAGACATTTCACGTTCATGCTCCTCACCACTGCTCTTTAATATCTGTTCATCAAGATACATTAAGTAACCCTGGGACAGCCACAGTGCAAATTATACTGATTCAGATATGGAGCCTATTACTGAAATTGTTCTCGGTTTTGATTATTTAGGTTTTTGACACTGGCTCAGCCAATTAAAGAGAACAGAAAAGAAGCACATTTGATGTGAGCTTAACAATGTCAGCCCCTTTTCTCCATCTTCCTATTATTCCATTGCTTTTTCCTCTCTAACGCCTGCTCAGTTCTCTTATTTGGGAGGCATTAATTTGTGAACAGAAATGCTACATTTCATCAGTCACACTGTGAGATTTTTTTATTGAAGTCCTTTACTGTTGCTTGCCATGAAAAACCCCTTGCCGTGGTATTATGTGAAACTGCAGAACAAAATATGCACTTTCTAGTGCCTTTTTTTTTTTATCTCATTGCCTACAAACCCCTTTGTAGGAAATAAGTCTTTTCATTGAGGTAAAATGCTCTGTGTGACAGTTTCACAGCAGTGTAAGCAGTAACCTTTCTGAGCTGCAGTTCCTAGCACAACTGATGTTACACACAGAAGTAAGTTCACCTTTTGTACGTTCAGTGACTTCCCTAAAGGTAAAGGTGTGGGTTTTTTTCGTATAGATAATGTGCTGCATGTACATATGTGTGCATGTGTACCAATCTGTCTAGGTGTGCTCTGTGATATACCCATATACACTCAATACAAGTGTACTACAGCTCAGATTTACCATTCCCATTTGAGACGATCGCTTTGTTCAGACCCTGAACAGAAAAAAAGTCTGCACACCCCCATCACTCTGTATCCCATTTGCCACAGACACGAAATCCTTCTTACTGCTTGAAGACATCAGCTGTCCTTTGGTCATTAATTCCTCCCCCAGGAACAACTGCTGAAACACATACAGCCTGAGCTGGCTTCAGATGATGAGAAACCAGAGGGAAAAGTCAACCGTAAAGCAACAACGGGTATAGAAATGTACCCGAGTCCTTCGGGGGAGTGCGGGGGAGAAAGAAAACATACTTTCAGACCTGCATCCCTTGATTTTAAAGTTGGAGTTTGAAAGGGACAAGGGGACCTTTAAAGGGCTTTCTTGGGCACAGGATGGCACGGCAACATCAGAGAAAAGTTTTGGAGAAAGTTTTGATCCTCACAGAGGGCCCAGACTCTTCTCTGCCAGAAGGGTACCACTGCCACCATCACTAGTGTTCTACAGGTGATGGCAGTGTCACAGCGACCACACCACCTCTCCAGCTGCAACTGGAGATAATCCTTGTACTATCCCTTGGGAGGGCACTCGCTAGTAGCTGAGGCACCACAACAAATACACAAAAGTACAGCACTTTGAAGGAGAAAGGTATGGCATTTGTCCAGCTGGGTTTTTTTTTTTTCATCTCTGGTTAGTTTAAAGCCATTTTTTTATGGTTTCAGCAGGCTCCTGAGAAAGGGAGCAGTGGATAGGGGAGAGCTAAGATAGACAAAAGTGCATAGGAAGTCCCCTCAGTACTTTTTTTAAAATTAATTTATAATTGAGTTCTCAGTAGGAAGGGGGCATATTTTTCCCCCTTTCATTAAGAAAAGCATTTAGGAGATGGATCTGATGAAGATGTTAACCTCCCATTTTGAGAAAGTTTCACTTTCGGTAAGAACTAGCCTGCTTTAAGCACCACCTCCATTAAATTCCACCCCAAACTTAATCAAACATAGATGTGCTGTTTGTAAAGTAATAGTACAGTCATACTGTTTGAAGTGCAGCAGTGTATCTACATGAAGTAAATCTAAGGCAGGAAAATGCTGGTCCTAAAAGGAAGCAATTAGAGAGTTCAGTGGAGCTGAGAAGGGTAGTGCAGACAGCATTGCAGGGAGGCTCAGAAGAAGGCTAGGATGGTTTTTACAGTTTCTCATGCAGGTAGCTTCCTTAGGGGCCATGTTAGAGGAGGTTTTAGGCAGACCACAGCTCTCTGAAAACTGCTGAAATAAAGTTCTGGTAATTTCCATGAGAGGGACAGGGAAAATGCAAGATTTCAGTATTTGGAAGGGTCAACATGACTTTACTTACTTACTTACTTACTTATTTAGAGGCAACTTTATTTATGATGTCAAATTGAGCACTCAAGAGGCCCATCCTGGGAGCTGGCAATATGTTTACTTTGGTTATAACTGTGAGATATTTTTAAACAGAGCAGAAGGGACTGTGCAGTGACCTTGCCTTGCACAAGCACCGTATTTGCAGAAGCTTAGGAAAGTATTTTTGCCCTTGGAAAGGTGCATGCATGTTTTAGCCGTTATTTCCAATATTAGAAATCATCTTTTCCTGTAAGAGTGCTTTGAAGTAATAGAAAGCAGATAGGGTATCTTACAGTCAGGCTTCATTTCCATAAAGAAGCTGCAGTTGACAGCACACTGCCTGAGACCCCAAGAGACCCCGGCTTCCTTCCTCCCTCTGCAAAAAGTTTCCTGTGTCGTCTTGCCAGTGGACTATTTCTGTGTTCTCTGTTTCTCACTAAAATGACAGCACATCTCTCAGGGATGTTTTGTGACTTAAATAATTTGCTTTAAGGCCCTAGGATGAAAGGCTCCATAAAAGTCCAGTAATAAATATAGCCAAGATCGCAATTTAATTAAAGTGCTCCGATTATTTAGGGAAAGAGGAAATGTAAACCAGAAGCTGCCAGATGTTCTTTGCACTCCTTTTGAAATTTCCCTGTCAATTACTTAGCAGGATTTTGTGCTCCTGGGAAGTTTTCTTCAGCTTTCAGTCTCTTCTTGCATCGCCTGTTAGAAAGAAATCCAAACCAGCAGTACTTATCTTACCAGCTCTGTGAATCATTTTCTTCAGTCCCATGGCCTTATACAATAGATATTGACACAAACAAAAGAAAAAAAAAACCTACTGATGGTTAGTCTGGGATAGACATCACTATTAACTTGTTATTCAGCACAAATCATATGCAAGAAGTATTTACACCCCCTCCTTTAAAATGCAGTCCAATCATGGAGAAGAGTGTGCATCATAGAGACAAGAGGGAGAATTTATCACATCCAAGTTGGAAGCATTAAAATAATTATCCCGAATAGGTCTGCACTCAGTGTTGTCCATATTCTCCCAAATGTGTTGCTCTGTATAACTGGCTACAGAACTGTAACTCAGAAGACGGTGGTAAGGTGCAGCGCTGGTCGCAGTGCGGGGCAAAGCCGTGCCCCTGCATCCCGTGATGCACAACGTACACACCGCGCTGCCTGGCACTGATGCGGGAACAAGGAGCTGCTTTTGGCTCATGGTAAAATCGACGGGCACAATGACTCATCTGACATTTATCAGGTCCGCCGTGGTACTTGTTGATGAACAGCTGAAAAATAAACAAAACAGGGCTGAGGTCAGAAGTTGCACTCCCAGCGCCGACAAACAGGTTAGGCAGCCTGCAGGGCTAACAACAGCTGCCCTGTGCTGGCTGCCTGCTGCTCTCCCTGCGTCACCCCCCTTTAGAGGTGATGGTGTGTGAGATTAGGGAGGAATGACCAAAAGTCCCCGTAGTCACCTCCCTTCAAAGACAGCCCTACCGAGTGCTGGCTTACGTAAACAGAATGGTTGGTTATTTTCTTCGCAAAAAAAATGTCTTTGAAGAGAAGCAAAAGCATGTAGCCAGGAGACAGCCGTGTTTCACTTTGAGAGGTCTTGCTAGTTAGCTGAGATGTCATAGATAATAACCAGGAGCCTGGAAGTAGACTGCTAGGGCATATGCAAACCTCTGATTATAAATCAATCCCCGCCTGTTACCGATTGTTTAATTTATTTTGATGAGGCTCTTGGCTTTCTTTGGGAAGTCCTAGATATTTACGGCAGACCGCAGACCACAGACTCTGCGGTGCCCTGTGCAGTGTGTACTGCTGGTCCGAGTGTGTGAGGATGTGTGTAGGGCCAAGAGCCCCCTTTACTGAGAGGCAGGCTCTGTCCACCCCAGCAGCTGTTGATTTCAAGCTTGGAAACAAAGATATTAATAGTGGGGGGTTTTCCTCTTTAAATTAATTAACCTGGATAAACAATAAGTTGATCAGACCTGTTGCTTAAAAACCCTTCATGATCATCCATGTCACCATGTTACTGCCCAGTTTTCATACTTCCATCTTGTAGTAAGGACGTTTTTACAGCAGTCAAACTTCCAGCAGTTTCAGGACACTGCCTATTCCAAGGTTTCACATGGGGAGGCCCTCCCATCACTACAAATCACCTCTGGTCTGCAGGCTCCCATCACCTGCATATTCACATCATAAAATTAATCAAGGTCCTCATCTGCAAAGTTCTCAGGGGCTTAAAATGCAGTTTACTACTTGAGGCCCAGCTCATCCCTTCACAGCAGCCCTTGCCAACCAAAGTTCAGGTACTAAACACCCACAGACACCCAAATTCCTGTTCTCAAAGGGCTGGAGAAGAAACTCTCCCAAGAACAGAACCCAAACTTTGGAAGTCCTTCTAAGAAAGACCTGCTTGTGTCCTAGTGTGACTGCCATCATGTCAAAGTGAATCACATGCCCCTTCAGTAAGGTCAAATGATAGTCAGAAAAATCCACATACAGATCCATGTATGTCTTACTAAGGGGGAACACATTAAAAACCTCTCCGTTTCCTCATGGACTCCTCCTTTACAATTCCCAGTGGTACTTCAGTTGGCAGAGAAGGACACCTTGACATGGGGCAGAGGGAGAGCTCTTTTATTGAAGCAGGTGAGGATAATTTTCCCCTGCCTTTTATCCAGCACTTTTACTGTCAGATTTTTAAAGGCAGGCATAATCCTCCTGTGTATTGATTTGAAACTTCAAGTGTAAGGTTTATTTACTGTTTCAGCTATCTCAATTTCCAAACCTTTCCCCATTAACAGGCTTGCTCTAGAAGGGGACTGCTGAAGGTGACCCTCCACTGGTCACTGCAGTTTCCTTCCCTTACTGCCTTGTAGCTCTTTACAATGAATTTCATTAGTACCTACCAACTCAATATGCATGGACTAAGTAGGTCGTTCTGAATTTAGTTACTGCCCTCCTTTTGTATAAACCCAACCTCATTATGCGTCTGCAGCTACGCTGAGCTGCACTCACCAGGGGAGGACCACTGTAGGACCTAAACCTTCTACCTGAGATCACCATCAACATAAGGACAGTGAGGTCAATCTCACTGACCTCGCAGCAAGATACAGCCACTGTCACAAGGGCCTCAGAGCTGACACAAACAACAAGTAAAAGAAAGGTGATCTTCATTGGATGGACATGAAAATGAGGCACTAAGAGAGGATGCATCCATCCCGAGCCTGTGGTGGAGGATGGACAGTACCCTACGTCTGCTGTGGCACCATATAAGTTTTACTACTGAGTTGTCAGTATCATTTTCTAACACAGATTTTGATTTCCCAGCCGTATCGCCAGCCAGCAGATTGGTACTTGAAACTTGTTTGCTCTTTCTGGGCAGAACGATTACGTATCTTTATATTCAGGCTTTTGCAGGGCCCCACGGAAATTTGACAGATTAACTGGTTTAACGTCCTGCTCTGCCTGCGACATACAACCAATTCACCCCAGAAAAACTGGCAGTTATGCCACCATTTGTATAGATCTCAGGCGGGACTGCAAATCACACAGCAGGAGGTCTCGTAGTACCCGTGTAGATGACAACCAGGGAGGCGACAGCCGCAGTGGGGCGGACTGATTCAGACCACATCTTCTTCTTGGGGGTTGGGGTAGATGATATCCAGAGGTCCCTTTCAACCCTGACCATTCTGTGATTTGAATCACAGAGCAGAAGTTCGCAGAAGTCAGCTTTCCAAGATGTCTTTTAATCAAGTGGCCTCCAATTTTTTTTTGATTGGGCACCCCTATCAGTAAAAAATTTTTGAGCATACACACCCTAATATATGTATATTTATTTATTTATAAATAATAAACATATACTACTGTACTAATGTATTAGGTACATTGTAAAACATACACAAAAATAGAAATTAAAAAAAGGTGATGTAAAGATGAACTAAACACTATTTTTAAAATATAATTTTATCTTGTTTATTAAAGGCACAAAAAAGTGTTTCCTTTCTGCACCCCGGTGGGTTGTGTCGCACACTGCCTGGGGTTGCATGTCCCCGAGACCACTGTCGCAAGCTTCCAGACCAGCACAGGGGGAGGATCCACACAGCGAGCTGTTGAAAGCTGGTAAGAAGGGGAAAGGGACGAAAATAGCGCTGTGCAATGAACATCGTGCTCATGTACTACATGACTCTGGCTATTCTAGGGATGAGAGGAGCACGATCACTGAAACAAGAACTTCATTAACTGCCCTTCTCGGGGCTCGTTATCCACAGATGTTATCGACACCTTTCAGTGCCAACCCAGACAGCTGCAAACTATTTTCCAAGAGCTGCAGCAGGAAGAAATTGTGCAGGCCCAGGGAGGATGAGCAGAGGGATTTTCCTGGTCCTGGTTTTACAAAAAGGAGTGTATGGGGAAAAAAAAAACACCATTCTCAGGCATTTAAGCAAGCATTGTGTAAGACCCCCGCCAGACCACTGGTGTCTGGCAGAAGGACCCACAGGTGGTGGGTTCGGGATCCTCGATGCAAAAGGCAGAGCTGCAGAGGTGACGGCACGCACTCAGCAGTGCAAGACAAGATGATGCAAAACAAGAGGAAGAGCGCGCTAGCATGAGTCCAGTCTAGTCCCATATTTCAGCCAGACATCAACCAGCAATAAATGCTTCGGGCAAGAAGAGCACAGAGCACAACGCAAGTATGAAGCAATCCTTTTCCTAGCACGCAGTCTGGGAATCAACACTTTAGGGGCTCAGGTGCATGCACACCATGCAGTGTTTCCTTGAAGTGTGAATTTATCATGCTTAGTCCCTTTCTGCACCTGCTGGTACTTTTAGCCCCCTCGACCCTGAGGCAAAGTTGCAATTAACAGTGCAAACTGCAAGCAAAGTAGCACAGGTGTAGCACTGACAGCCAGCACCAGTGCTGATTACAGTGGGGTCTTACTGGTCGGATGCTCATGGTCACAGAATCACAGAATGGTCAAGGTTGGAAGGGACCTCTGGAGATCATCTAGTCCAACCTCCCTTGCCACAGCAGGGTCACCTACAGCAGGTTGCACAGGACAGCGTCCAGGCAGGTTTGGAATGTCTCCAGTGTGGGAGACTCCACAACCTCTCTGGGCAGCCTGTTCCAGTGCTCTGCTCCCAGGAACGAAGTTCCTCCTCGTGTTTAGATGGAACTTCCTATATTCAAGTTTGTTCCCGTTCCCTCTTGTCCTATCACTGGGCACCACTGAAAAAAGACTGTTCCCATCCCCCTGGCATCCTCCCTTTAAGTATTTATAAGTATTCATAAGATCCCCCCTCAGTCTTCTTTTCTCTAGACTAAAAAGACCCAAGTGCCTCAGCCTTTCCTCATAAGAAAGATGCTCCAGTCCCCTAATCATCTTTGTAGCTCTTTGCTGGACCCCCTCCAGCAGTTCTTGAACCGGAGAGCCCAGAACTGGACACAGTACTCCAGATGCGGCCTCACCAGGGCAGAGTAGAGGGGGAGGATAACCTCCCTCGACCTGGTGGCCACACTCTTCTTGATGCACCCCAGGGTGCCATGGTGGAGCTTCAGCAACAGCTTTAGCATCCCCTCCCCTAGCCCATGCAGGGGCTCCAGTTCCCTTGATCTGAGTGACAGCAAGAAAATTCTGCTCTTCAGCACATTGTACAGCAGAGGCATACATCTTCCTGGAGAGTTTCCAAGTCTCAGCTCTTCTGAAATAGGTAATAGTTTTTCATACTGAACCGGTGTATTTATACAAACATCTTTCAATAGTGTAGTCCTCAGATGCAATTTAGTTCATTCATTCTAAAGCCCCTAAACACATAAATTGCTTAATTTAGTTTGAGGTAGTACTTTTGGCTTACAGCCAGTCAGTGTTAAACAGAACTAAAACATAAAATCCAAGTAACGGTCCTTTTGGGGGATCTTGGTTAGTTTGTTTGTTTGTTTTCTTTTACCCAAGGTGTTAAATTAATTTCTAAAAGGGGACAAAGAAGTGCCATACTTGCTAGTAGTAAGTGCTGGGCTGTTCTTGTTGTTTCACACTGCAATGGCTGTATTCAGAAGCTTTGTGGGTAGAAGTGTAACAACACACCTCGGAGATATTTCAACTCTTTTCATAGATCAGTCGGTTTCTGTGCCTGGTCTAAAACCAAGATTGCTGCTACCAAGGCCACCATCCTCTGGGTTAAAACAGGCCCCCACCACTCATTCCCACCTGAGGACAGAGTGGAAAATTTCACCCTGAAAAGCAAAACCTTTAGTTTCTACGAGATCTCAGCCTGCTTAAAGTTTAAGTAATGCTTCTGGAAAGGTTTTAAAGTGCAATGTATTAGTCAATTGAACGAGAGATTAAGCAAGGAATTCCCTAGAATACTTCTTTAGGAGAATGAATTGGACTCCTCAGAAGTGAATCTGCAAGTGGAAAATCCTCTCATTGCAGAATTACAGAGAAAACAGACGGATTGACCCCAAATATGCATTACTTTCTTTCTGTTTTACTTTCAGCTTCCCTTTCTGTAGCACCCTGGGACACTCATTACACAAGAGCAGTAACCACATTTCCTTCACGGCGAGACACCGTGCTTTAAACAACCGGTACCCGATACTCAGAGTTATATTAATGTCTCCTCTCTCTATGGACGATCACATCTGGCGCTGCATGAAAGGACCTCAGCTCGCTTAGGGAGGTGGTCCCGAACCCCCACACCCTGACCGCTCCTGTGGCTGAAGGAGTCCAGAGTTGATTCAAGACATCCCAGATACCAGCAGCAGCAGCAGCAAGCATCCCCGGCAGGGCAGAATAATTAATTGCCTGGCTTCTCAGCTATCCCGGAGGCTGCAGCTGGGTCGTTCAAAGCTGAACCCTCTGTTGCAGCGAAGGCTCCACACGCATCCTGCCAGGTTCCCCAGCCCACATGAGCTCCAGCTACTGCCCCTCACAGAGGACGCAGTGAGGAAGCGAGGAACGGGGGAAATCCACCAAATTTCTCACGCCGGTGGTCACGTGGCAGAAAGTGGAAGAGGGACAGACCAAGAGAAAACAGTCAGGGTCTGCAGCAGTCAAGTGTTTGTTGTATTTTGCCTGGGCGTAGCTTATCCCATACAGTCCAGCACTTGCTACGAATAGGTGATGGCACCTCTACGTAAGCTATTAAAGCCACACAGACACAGATGTACTCCTGAGCCTTCATAATATTTCACACACCAATTTTTGCTCCACTTAGAAGATCATTATACATGCATTAATGGCAGGATTTTTCCTTTAAGGGAGAGATTTTAGAAGCTGAAGAAATCACACGTTTCTCATCTGGTTCTCAGCATTATTCCCTGCAAGACCATCTAACAAACGCAACAGATTTGCAAGGAATTATCAAGAAAAGATCATGTCAAATTTAAAAGATGCAACTTTTAAAGTCCAGCACTATTTTGATTCCTTCTGCAATGAACATTGAACCATATTTATTTTAAAAGTCTTCTATTTAATTTCTGTTTATGAAGAATGGTGATCCCAAGGATTAATAAGCCTTCAACACTATTAATGAAATAAAGAATAACATCAAGAGTAAGCAAAGTGAACCCTAGAATTTTTTTAACTGCCAATATCCTAAAGCTTTTGCAAGGCATCATCTCAGTTCATCATTCTCAGGGATTTCCTTTTTTCTTTTACCCAGCTTGCAATGCCTGAGGCTTTATTTGCACAGCTGTTGAACAACCTGAGTTCCCACTGCCACCTCCTGAGTGCTTTGTTTTTCCAAACTGGGGATGCATGAACTGAGACACGCAAAATAAGTAGATACATTTGAAATTAATGGACTTACTAAAGTAACTTATTAGAAGTTGGCAGATCTTGGTGCTAGCAAGATAACCCACTTTGCTTCTTGGGTATTTCAGTAAAGATAATTGTAAATTTAAATTATATTTTCAGAAGGTTGGTGGTTCCCTCCCATGGCCTCAGCACTTTGTGTTGCACTAAATCAGCAGTTCTTAGATCACAGCCCAGTGAGAGATGGCCAGGAGGGCAGCTGGGGCCACCGCCTCCCACCTTTGCTTCTAGAGGCAAGAGACTGTGCGCTGCACAGATGCTGCAGCACCTGTACACACATTGCTTGGCCATACCCTCCAGCTGAGCTGCCACCACTACGAAGGTGCCATTTCATAGAATCATAGAATGGTTTAGGTTGGAAGGGACCTTGAAGATCATCGAGTTCCAACCCCCCCTGCCATGGGCAGGGACACCTCCCACTAGACCAGGTTGCTCAAAGCCCCATCCAACCTGGCCTTGAACACCTCCAGGGATGGGGCATCCACAACTTCCCTGGGCAACCTGTTCCAGTGACTCACCACTGGAGTGAAAAATTTCTTCCTTGTAGCTCATCTAAATCTCCCCTCTTCCAGTTTAAAGCCATTCCCCCTCATCCTATCACTTCTGCTTGCATTTCGTTCCTCTCCATCACCTGGCGGTGGAGGAGCCCCTACACCTTATCAGCCGCTTAAGGGGGCACTGGTAGAGACTCGTGGGTGGTGGTCCTACTGCCACTCACCATCCCCCACTGCAGGTCAGCTGCCAGAGGAGCATGACAGCACTCGCTTCCATCCACATGTCCCCAAAACAAACAATCCTTTCAAAAAAAAGCCCCAGCTGAGCAGTCTGGCCCACCGGACTTGTCTGCTGAGTGGGTGGCAGGCAGGAGGCATCCCTACCATCCACCAAGCCATTTCAGTCACTGCTGCTGCTCAGCCACCAGACTGTAGTGGCAGATAGCCTGGGAGATAAATTCCCTTTACAGATCAGGGCTGCTGAGGGTCTCCCTGGACAGCACTGACTATGCACAGACACACACGTGTGCTCTGGGGCTTGTCATGCCATAAGCAGCGTGTGCCTGTCCTAGAGCAAAAGAGACATCTGCACTTTCCCTAGCCACGATGCGACTTTGTTCCCACAGGCTTGTATAGCTAATCAAATTTGAAGAGGGAGGGTGGGAAAAGGGAAGGGGACAGAGAGAAGACATCTACCTGTTCTGTGTTTGTTGCAGGTGGTTGCATTACCTTCCTCCTGAGGATTTTGCGGGCATCAATTCAGTTGTGACCAGACAAATGAACTGCAACACGACCTGGAGAGATTAGAGCTGAGTGGGCTGCTGGCAGGGTGAAGATATTTGGTATTAACAAACGTATGGGCCCATAAACCAGAGAGCTGGTATAAACATCATCATGGTAGACATGAGAGGCAAACCACGTAACCAAGCAGCTGCACTGTCAGAAAAGTTTAAACTAATCTTTGATGCCTTATACTGTCCCACGAATGTTGGTCTTTCTCACCAAGTAGTGACTGTGCTGTTGGAGAAGAAGAAGAGCCTGGAGAAGAGAAGGCTGAGGGGAGACCTTATAACTGCGCACAAGTATCTTGAGGGTGGGTTGAAGGAGGATGGAGCCAGACTCTCTTCAGTGGTTCCCAATGACAGGACGAGGGGCAATGGGCACAAGTTGGAACACAGGAGGTTCCGTTCAACTATACGGAAAAACTTCTTTACGGTTCGGGTGACAGAGCACTGGCACAGGCTGCCCAGAGAGGTTGTGGAGTCCCCTTCTCTGGAGATTTTCAAGACCCACCTGGATGCAGTCCTGAGCAATGTGCTCTAGGCAATCCTGCTTTGGCAGGGGAGTTGGACTAGATGATCTCTAGAGGTCCCTTCCAACTCTGAAAATTCCGTGATTCTGTGATTCCGTTGGGAAATGGGGCGAGCTGTAAGAAATACAATTTAGGAACTGGTCTTATAACAATGTGGGAAGGTAGTCAATGCAAGATAAAAAGTTGTCTGTCGAACAAATTCTTCCTTCTGGACATTTCTTGTAAAACTGCTGTGTCAGTTCCAATTAATATCTAATTTTAATCCCCTTTGAAAGCAGTGTTCATTGGAAATGAAACGGGCATTGCTTCCTCATAAGCTTTTGGCCAAGATTAGCATCACACTCGTTTCACATCAGTCACACACTTCACTGTGGGCACATGTCCTGCTGTTGTTCAGGGGGAGCCGGGAGCATCAAGTAAATCTTTCCCATTCAAAAGTCTCCATGCTCAAATAACTTATATTTTAGCAAATGCGGACACGTTAAAACATGCTATGGCAACACTGAGCTTGTGACATAGAGGAAGTGAATCAGAAAATTCAGCGTGAAGGATTACACACTGGCCGCTCCTCCTGTTACAAAAGACAACCACGGGGCTGTGACCGGGCGTACTGTCAGTCCCAACACCCAGCCTTCCCATGCGTGCCAACTCATGTTACTACATAAGTGCTGTTTTGTGGCTCTGTAACACTTTTTTCACCTGGTTTCCTAGGATAATTTTCGATGTTATGGTTTACTCCCTCCTGTTACTCATACAGCCTGGGGCCAGATCATGCCCTGAGGTAGCCCACTCCTATCAGCAAAGGAGAGGTAGAAATTTGTATCGCACAGACCTCACACTTCTCAGCTAGTTTGCTTACTAGAAGCATTAACAGGTCTTGTATCAACAAAAGTAAGGGCATGCCCTGGTCTGGGTTATGTCATTCCAGAGCACCGTCAGCCACTGGTTTCCCAAGGAGGTGACTCCTTCATGGACAGCAAAGGGCAGGAGAGCACTCCCATGTCTCCTCCCATGGTTTGGCACTGAGCTGCGCTACTGATGAGCTAGCTACGAGTTTTACTGATCATGAAGGTATTCGTAGCATACAGGCAAAGCCATAACTACATCCTCTATGTCCTGATCCCATCTACAGACAGACCTCTCTAGCATCTTGGGCACAGGTCATGGAGATATTTATTTTAGGGGAGATGTCCCATAATGCTCTACAGGACATTGAAAAAAGGTTTTATATTCTTCATGGCAAATGACCCACTTGTTTGCTTCACTAAACAAAATTTCATGTGAGTGACTGCAATGTTTAGGTATGACAGATGCTGAGGTTGAGCTCACTGAGGAACAACTGGGTGAGGCCACCTGGTTTGTTTGGGTTTCAGTCATAGAGGTGTGCACTATTGTATTTCACATACACCCAAACTCTGAAAGATATTGTCCCTTTTTACTTCTCCAAAACTTTTTCAGCCAGTTTGGTTGCCTCCAATTTTTGCAACAAAAATACACTTTCTAGCAGTGTTCAGATAAGGGTCATTTTTATGCTCAAATTACCACATTTGAATATGGACTTTTGTAACTATTAATCCATTTTCATGCTAACTACCAAAACTGACAATACTGTGTATGATTTAAAAACACTAACTTTGTTCTATACCTGTGTATCTGCTTTTTAATACTTGAAACCACTGGCATGGCAGGGTACCTGCCCCCAGCATTTTGCTGTGGCTAAAGCCCCGCAGCTCCCGTCAGCGCTAATTCACGGCACGGTGATTCAATGCCAAAGACGCCGACTGTACCGAGGAGCACTGCTGAGGCTGTACTTTCTCGGTGCGGTGCGGGTTGCTTAGTGACCCATCACCAAAACAAATGCAGTCACTTGGGTATTTAAAGAGCAGTTTCTCCCAAAGGGTCCGGCTTTTTGCAGGGACACCTGTTACTTGCGTGCTTGAAATTTCTGTCCTGAAATGACAGGCTCAATGTCGTAGTCTAGCTGGTTAACACTTTTTATAAGGAAGTCGTGCAACATGTGTGCAATCCTCTCTGACTCATCTCACACCAGCGTTGCTTAAATCACAGTCTAACGTGTACGTTGTCAGACCGACTGCAGGAGCAAAGAGTCAATAAAGCACTACCCTTTCCCAGACACATGGCAGTTTATACACATTTGGTTCCCATTTCTCCAGCCTTGGTGGAAACTGAAGGTAAATGGCATTCTTCCTATCAAAATAAACCATTGAGTCACATGTGAACAAGGACACAAGGCAGTATCTGAGGCAGAGGGTTTCCCAGCAGTTTGGACACAAGTTGTCCTGCATTGTCGGATCACCCCACGCGCCCACGACAGGGCTCAGCGCTGAAGTCCCCCTCAAGTGCTGGAAGGGCTCTGCCCTATAAAGATCACACGTTGTATTTCATGGCTGGAGGTTAAGAGACGGACTCAGGGGTTGTGTTGGGATGTTGGAGGCGTATGGCAGCCAGCACAAGCTCCAGTAGAAGAAGGGTCCAGGTATACAGGCTTGTTTCTCCTTACACTCAACTCCAAAATTAGCTGAAGTCTTAGTGAATACTAACTAACAGATTTAAGTAATAAGGCTTTAAGTATCTGTAACAACAGACTGAATGACACCAAAATGATGTCAACTTAAGAGTCACTGATACACATACTCACATCTCGTCCTTCTTGCCGCAGCGTCACCCACAAAACCAAAAAAGCCCCAAGCCTAACAAAATACATTATATTTGTGAAGGCAGACACTTTATCTGGAAAACTCCAAACCCAAAGGTTTCACATGGAACTTTACTTCAGCCCTTGTTTGCACACTTGACACTGGCACAGCTGACAACTGCTTTTGCCACAGGATTGAGGCTATGAAAACAATGAATTTCTGGTCCAGCCATTGAAAGTGAGAAGGCAGGAGGGCAGAAAGGAGGCCCGATCCTGGGAGAGGAGTACCCGAGGATGCCATGGCGTTACCAGCTCCCACACAAAACACCAGTCATCACTCCTCCTCGTGGTAAACCCAGGCCTGGCTCATTTCAGAGCGGTGTGTGGGGCGGTATGACTGCAGGACATAGAGGACATCAAGGACCAGTTTCAGGAACAACACGTACTGTTTGCTTTCTCCCAGGGCTTGGTGCCAGCTGGGGCTGGAAGAGTCTGGAGCACCAACACCAGCACCAGCAGCCCCCTGCCCCGCACGCACACCCCATCCTCCTGTAACTAGCACAGGTATCTCCCACCCTGCTTTGAACAAAGCTCTTATTAATCACAATTTGCTTTTATTCCCTTCATTCAGAGCATAGCCTTTAACGGACACCTCTGAGTCTGGCATCAGCTGTCAGAGAGGTTTCCTCCTCACCGTGTTCATGGAGCTCCCACCGTGAATGCTTCACATGCACAAATGAATTGAGTCCTCTCAAGGACACCCATCAGAGCTGATTGTGGCCTTCTTTTCATTTTAGAGCTTGGGAATCATTTCTAATGCTGTCTTAAACAAGCTGTGCCTCCTTTCCTTTTAAGGTTTTGGTTCCGTATTTGAAACATGAAAGAGCTGATTTTTTAAGAATACAGAAACAGTCAGCTTTTTCATATTTCTTTATAAATTTAAAGCAAATCTTTCCTATTGACTCCAGTTATGTCTGTGAAGACACAGAGCTTCCAACGTCAGGTATCAAGTATTAAGCATTCAGGAACTGCCAAATGCCCAGTGCAGCCACCCATGAGAGTTTAGGTGGAAGCCACTTGCTTTGCACCACCAAAACCCCATATCAGAGTTGAGTGGCATCCGACTGGCCAGGGCAGTGGTCCGCCGCCTTAACCACAAGGCTGTCCTTTTGCCTTTCCTGCAATTGTCAGGCCCTTTTGCTACAAACCCTTCAGCTCCTGCAAAAGCAAACAGCTTCCTTCAACACACAGCCCTGACTCACACCCAGCATCACATCCTGTCCAAGGAACGAGGAAGGGTTTTGTGAATAAAATAACTTGATCGTGTAATTATCAGCAGCTTGATCAGCCATGTGCATGTGGGAATGCAAAATGAGACTGCTGGCAGTCCTTACCGAATTTTTAATTGTTTGACTTTGTCATCATATTTTCCCTTTAACTTTGCTCTTCTGCATAATTATATACACACATGTCTATCCACATGAAGAAGCTGTTCAGAGAAACTAGATGATGCTGAAAGAAGTGTGGGATCAGAGAGGTGAGAGCAACTTGCAGTGCATCTGGTGGCTGAAGAATAATCAGAGATGAAGAAGCATAAAGGAGAAATAAGACAACTATGGACAATCAGAAAATGCTGAGGAAGGAAACCTGCAGTTTGCTGATCTATTAAATTAATATGAGGGGAAGAAAAGCGCAAATCATAGAATCATAGAATGGTTGAGGTTGGAAGGGACACTGAAGATCATCAAGTTCCAACCTCCCTGCCATGGGAGTGGGACAGTGGGACACCTAGTGGGACACCTCCCATCAGACCAGGTTGCTCAAAGCCCCATCCAGCCTGGGCCTTGAACACCTCTCCAGGCATGGGGCATCCAAAACTTCTCTGGGAAACCTGTTCCAGTGTCTCACCACCCTCAGAGTGAAAAATTTCTTCCTAATATCTAATCTAAATCTACCTTCTTCCAGTTTGAAGCCATTCCCCCTTGTTCTATCACTACATGCCCTAGTAAAAAGTCCCTCTGCAGCTCTCCTGTAGGCCCCCTCTAAGTACTGGAAGGCCGCTCTAAGGTCTCCCTGGAGCCTTCTGTTCTCCAGGCTGAACAACCCCAACTCTCTCAGCCTGCCTTCATAGGAGAGGTGCTCCAGCCCTCGGATCATCTTCGCAGCCCTGCTCTTGACCCGCTTCAACAGGTCCATGTCTTTCCTATGTTGAGGGCTCCAGAGCTGGACACACTACTCCAGCTGGAGTCTCATCCAAATAGACAAATACATCTCAAACAATGCATACAACTTACACACAATGTGTTTGTGGACTGTGCTCTCCAGAGGCTGGTGGATAGAGCCACTCAGGACTGAAAGCAGAAATATCCCATACCTTGGTCTGATTCCGGTAAAACACGCATATAGTTCTACACTGAAGAGCATAAATGAGAAATCTTTCTCTCCAACTGTTCAGCAGAGAGGCTAGATGATTCTGTAAGAAACATTTACCATCAAGATTTTCAAGATCCAACTGGATAAAGCCCTGAGGCAACCTGGCCTGGCTTCATAGCTGGCTACGCTTTCAGCTGGAGGTTGGAGAAGAGGCCTCCTGAGCTCCCATCCAACCTAGATTATCCTGTGAAAGACTAACTAATGGCACCAACAACTAGAAAACATGCAGGGTCTCATGTGTACTTAGCATTTGGCTGAGAGTCACACATAAAGTATATTTCCAGTCTCCTTGACAGCAGTGGAGCTATTTACAGGAAGCAGTTGAGCAGAAGCAGGATCTTAGTGATCAGTCTGGTTTGATGGGCTATGATACTATAAAACACACTGTTCCAAAACCCCTCTGATCTGTAAGTTTCCAACAGCATAACAAGAATGAAAGTTGGCTGAAAAGCATGAGACCATCAAACCCAGGAATTTGCCACGGCGTGTTGCAAATACATTTTTGAAAGGCTTTTGTGTGTTTGAGAACACAACTACAGTTAGCTTAATCAGAAGTTCCCTGTACTCTGTGACAACCTAGATTTTATATTATTAAATGGCTTAACATGCCTGGCAAAATTCCACTTTGCACAGCAGTGTACACAGTGTATTCCCGTCTCTGTTAAGAACAACTCAATCCTAGTTTAACATACTGTGGATTGATTGATGAGAATTGAGCACACCAACAACTCAGAACCTCATAGCTGCAAAATTTCCACAGGAGCAAGAGAGGATCGAGGTAACCACGCCGCCTCACCCCTGCGCACTTTACAAGAACTCCCTTCGGGGCTGAGGACCATGTGAGCCGCTATGGGAAGCAGCCCTCTTCAGAAACATTTCCCCCGTTTCCCGTGTCCACGGGGATGCTATTACGGGCTGTCCCCATTTTCTGTGCCTCCGCTTCCTCATATACAAGGTGCAAGAGTATAATCAGAAAAAAAAAGAAAAAAAAAAAGGAATTCAGCTGCTTCCACCCCTCTTGACTTGAGAAATTTCTTAACTTTCCAGGGGAGCCTGTGCCAGACTGAGAGACACAAGGGTCCCTCCGTGATTTATGAAGCCTTAATCGCACTGACGGAAGGCAGGAGGATTCCCTGCTGCTGAGCTACTGCATTTCTTTCCTCCTTCTGCCCTTCACCAGTTTGGCTGTGTCATTACAGTTTTCCGTGCTGTCCATACTCTAGTGGGCAAAATCTAGCGAATTTGACTCCAGAGTGCTCTGAAACATTAAGAAATATCTTGAATTCCTGGAGGACAGGGAGAGTCCCAGCAACCTGCTGTTATAGTGCTCTGTCTGCACGAGTGCTTTGGCAGCACCAACTTGCCCGTGTCAGCAAGCCCTTACACAACATAGACTTCCTCCCAGAGAAGTCTTGACTTCAGAGGACAGCAAAATGGGTATTTCAGCTGGCAGAACACATCGCCACCAGCGAATTGGTGACGTCTGTACCAGCGAAGATGAAAGCAGCACAGGTACCCTTCCAAGGGAGGTGTTACCCTCATGGTTCATCTTCAAGCTGAAGGAAGTCCCCAGGAGCGCTGTAGAGGGAGTGCATGTGAGCCAAGTGCAGACTTCTGGGGGAACTGCATCTGGGCATGCCCACAGCACCAGGTGGGAGACAGTGGGAATCAGGAAACACAAGGAATTTGACAGCACCCTCCTAAGCTTCACTAAGTCTTGGAAGCCAGTGCAACGCTATTAATAATCCTTGCATTTCTTTGCCTTTCCTAGAAGATTTAGCTGGCATTTTCGTAGTTAATAATGCTGCCGTATCATTGTGAGCTTTCACCATCATACCATCATAATCCTGGAGAGATGGCTGGGAAAAAACTCGCTTCTGAATGCCAGAGCTTCTGGCTGACTGCAAACATGAGCTCTCTACCACTGGTTCACTCCTGAATGCTAACGTCAGAGCCACAAACACCAATGTCTTAATTTCATTTTAAAAAACCACAAGCCTAAAATTAGGGAGCAGGCAAAGGGGCTAGATGTTAGTTCTGCAACCTGCTGTCTCCGTTCTTTCCTGTTGTTGATACTCACACTTGCAATTTGCCCTATTTCAGATGTGTCTCTCACCAATACATGTTCTGCAGCACAAACCATAGCTAGGGACATATTTAAGTAAGAGTAATTACATGCTGAGGTGCACGCCAACTAAACCACGCACTCTCTACTGCAGCATTCCACTGGGCATGATGGAGAATTACTGCGCTTTGAACTCTCTCAGACACTGGAGACAAGCCAAAGAGATTTATAGTTTTCATTTCCATGAAGAATTAGACAAGTTCTCAGTTGAGTAGATTTGCAAGTGAGCTATTTAAGCAAACTGCACTTCCACTTTGCAGATAGCATGATCATTTTGAGGTAAACCCCAGTCATTTTGTTGCAGTTCTCTTTTACATATGGTTATTCCATTGGGGGGAAAAAACCCAACCCACAAAAGCTTGTAAGAAAAAAAAGTCCTACAGAACTTGAGTTCTCTCTAAAATGTAATTTCTTTATCAACATTGGAAAGCACTCTTCTTCTTCTTTCCATTCAATGAACAGCCTCAATGGAGATGTTCTGTGAATACCTGCCAGATTCCATCCAAGAGATACCGCAGGGGCAGCTGGGCAAAAGTACATGTGGTGGCTTGCAATCGATTGTAAAATGCTCACAGCAGGAAAGGAAACAAAGTCAGTTTTGGATTTTTTTTCCCTTCTAGATTAGGTTGTCACGTATTTTTCTAAGCATGCCAAACCACAAAAATAGTGTCTACTTATCCATGTATGCAGTTGCATCATATGCCCTTTAAATACACAAAATGCAGTAAACTCTATGAAAATTAGTTTTCTGTTTCGTGAATATCTTTGTCCAAGTGCGCATTTTTCTCTCTGACTGGTATCAAACAGCCACACAAACCACAAAACAATGAAGTTAACACTTCTGCTTCTCTTAGTGCCTCAGTTTAGCTATCTGGTATTTCAGCAGTTGCCTCAAGGACTTCAAGTCATTCTGCTTTGCCTTTGCTACTTCAGGCAAATGAAAAGAGAAGAGACATGTTAAAAGCACAGTTAATGACTAAGGAAGGTTCACAGCTCTTGAAATAAAAGAGCTTGCTTGCCTATTTATAAATATGTACATGCCTATGCACACAGCGTTCTGCTGCACACGCACATGCATATTTATGCCATGAGCTACGCGCACACACTTTGATGTAACGCAGGCACGCTTGCTGGGCACTGCCTGGGTAACAGTGGTGTCTTGAGCCTCTTTCAAGTTGTTCAGCATCCACATGTGCTCAACTCAACCCCAGGTACCAAGTCCAGGAGCTTCAGGACACCTTTCAGCAGTCTGCACGGTTCAAACACTCAGGCTGGAGACAGAGACTAGGAATTCCAGGAAGGTCTTTGATTTACAAGTCTTTCTGATGTCCTTGATTAATTAAAAATCCCACCTCTGTATGAAAGCAGATGATTTCCCTGATTTGAATAACAGCAACATTTGCAGAACTCAGCCATCTGACTGTACAATTACCAAATTGTCTCCCACTGTGAGCTGAGAACTGCTTTCTTGGAAGAAGCATCATTAGTCATCTTCCAGAGAACATATAATAAAAGATCTAGACAACATCACTTAACTTCTAGAGGTCTTTAGCCAATTTTTACAAATAAAGAAAATGGGTTTTTCCAGCTGTCAATAGACAGATTTTCTGAATTAAGGAAAAGATGTATGTCGCTCCCCACCTTCTGAAATGTCTCTTTTGAACAAGAACTTATTCAGGACTGAGTTGCTTTTTAGTGTTCTGGTGCTGTTACACAATGCCTAGAATATTTTTGCCTCTGTCCCTGATGGAGTATTTCCTCATTTCAAGAGGGCTCTTTTATCTGAGTAGATTGCTGAAGAGCTGACTCTATAGATGAACTCCGCCTACAAGGTACAAAGTTTGTGCTGAGAGGCCCTTTACAGAAGACACTTTGCCCCAATCATGGTGGAGATTTCAGGAATTTTTAGCATCGCGTCAGAGAATGGTTCAATGACTACGCATAAAATCTCAGCTGCTTAGAAAAGAGACAAAGCTACATTTCTGTTTCTTTTTCTGGGATCAAAGCTTGCTAAAATTACTAAGGTGGTATTTCAGATTTCTTTTCCAGCCTGGCAGTTCACAATATGTGAGCACAGACACTGATCTATCTATAGTGGCTGCCTTGCACTGCTTTTTGCTGTTATTACAGTAACGGTACTTCATTTTCCCACTGAGTATTCTTCCAGCATCTTCTCACCCCCCAAATAAAATTTACTATTGCCTGCTAAATCAGTTTGGCTTTGCAGTAGCTGCATGCCCTTCTTTCACTTTTCTTCTTGGCTGTTTTCTGCTAGTGTAAGACAAACATCACACAGTTGAAGACGGAACAGAGCAGAGTTTGAGGTTTATTAGGAAAGAGTGTCATCCCCACCCTGCCCCTCCCCAGCTCATCTCCGTACCGCTTGTAGTCAGAGCAGTATGTTCAAATACCTTGACTGCTATTTCATCCTAACTCCAGATCATGGTGCAACTCAAAGTAGAGGGCTGCCTAGATCAACACACTGCTCATACAGTCCCTATTCTGGAGAACAGGAGGGTGACAGCTGTTGCATCAGGGGAAGGAGAAGGGAACTTCTATCAGCAGCCATTGCTATCCCTGTCGCTGCCGCGCACAACAGCAAGAGCAGAAGGTGCCCTCTTCAGCTTTATCCTTTGCACTTGCTCCAGCAGGAATGAGCTCAGACCTTTGCCCAGTATCATGAAAGATGCAAGATGGTCAGGAGAGGCTGCTGTGAGGAGCTGGTGAACGCAGGGGTTGATGACAGACATCCATCCATGGCACCCCTAAGTCACCTATAGCCTGTTTAAGTCCAACCACCACATCTTCCTCCTTCCATAAGACCCTTTCTGGCTTCCTTCCCTCTTCTGTTCCAAAAAGCCAGTGCAAGATTAGATTTTCTATTGCCTACTTTGCTTAGAAGACTTTGGCCAGCTCTGTGCAGTTAGTGTTATTTGCTCAAAGTCCACAGAGGTCTAATTATGCAGCCTTGGTCAAGTTAGCAGTAGCCTGGGTGTGAACAGGGTCATAAGTGAATTTACTTGCTTCTCCAGTCCCGCCAGTAGGTGCCTGTACCTCGTCCCAGGGTGCAACCACAGCATGCTTAGTGTTTCATTTGCTAGAATTATGTCCAGCTTCCTTTTATTTTCTCCTTTTTGGATTGAAGAAAATAGTTCCATATTCAATTCAGGTTATTAAAATATGCTTCTACATTAGTAATTTAAAAATTTTCATTATCATCTATTTTAAAGCAATTTTTTTAGCCTACTAGAATGTATCCTCTGAGGTAGGTGACCCTTGCCTTGCTAATGGCACGACAGAGTCAGGCAGAACACACAGTAAGAGGCAATTTTAATGCACTTTCCACCTTTGCGGTGTCAACATCTTAAGAAGAAACACATGACATGTCACATTACTAATACTAGCACATATTTCCACAGCACAGAAGGGCAAAATGGGGTCACGAAGCAGCAACCTGGTGGGCAAACTAGTGAGGCTTGGAAAGACACCGAGAGTTTAAGGTAGATTTTCAGAAGCCACAAACTGCAAAATCAGCAAGTTTGAAAACACAGGACGAGGTGTTTACACAGGGGCAAAGCTTTTTAAGTACCTTGTGCATAGGAGGAAATCCAGTATTACTGATTCCAGGGTGAGATTTCCTCATGGAATCGTAACAGCTTACACCAGCAATACCTGCACAGTGCATCCATAACCTCATGTGAGATAAAAATACATTGTGCAGAGTGATTAACGGAGCCCACATTTCACATTAATGAGGAGACTAAGCAGCAGTGTAGCATCCTTACCTTGCTTAAGAGCCAGGCAGATGAAGAAAGGACAAGCGAGCCGAATCCTGCATTTCTTCCAGCCCTCCCACTTCCCAACTGACACAGTTTAGAAACAGTGCAAGCTGCTTAAGGCACGGCAAGGGCCAACTCTCCCCAAGCACTTCCCATTCTAACACAGGCTTGAGTCAGCCACAACGGCAGCAGGGGAAGATTAGGGAATGGGAAGTTCCCTGTACCAAGTCGGAACAGTAAACAGAGGAGACAGAGAACACAGTGAGAAGCAACAATGGCATGGCTAGAAAAGGATCACGAAGGATGGAGGGAAATCCGAGCTTTTAGGTTTTTATTAATTTTTTTAATAGCTACCATTGCTCATCCTCCTCACCAGAATTCCCCAGACATCACTGATAGAAGGGCTGGCTGGTTTGGCAGCTGGCTCCCCACAGCAGTGCAGGGCAAGGGCAGCTGGGGCCAGGCAGAGCGCCCAGCCGCGCTCAGCAGGGCGAGAGGGCAAGGCGTCGCAGCTGGAGAAATGCTGCTCCACAAAGGGAACCCGAGAGAGCTGGAAAAATAACCCTAGGCATGGACAGAGGTGGGGATCTCAGAAAAAAATCCTGCTGGAGACTCAGGAGAGAGCAGACCTCACAGGGCAGATTTTCAGAAGTGCCAGATCCCTTTTCCCACAGAACTGTTTTCCATTAGATGCGCATTTCCTTTTCCAGAATTCATTTCACGTCACTTTAAGCTTTTTAATACAACAGTTACCATCTGGGAGAACTGAAACGCAGGATTTTGCAAGAGGGTGATTATGGAGCCTGGTCTTGCTCGTAACTTGCACTGAGGACAACAGAAACCAGGATGCAAACAAGGTCAGAGCCCTTATAGCGAAAACAGGAGTCACTGTGTCCCCCAACCCTCTTCGCAGGAAATCATAACTTCTCAACAAAATTAACTGTAAACAATTTTGGCATGTACGCTAAAGAGATTTAATTTAGTGCTAGTCAGTATACTGCCATAGACGGTCCTGGAGTTTCTCATTTTGCGCAGCTTAGCTGATTTTCATTTACTTTCCGTGCCATTACAGCTAACTACAACTCAGGACATCGAGTAACTGATGAGGGAGATTAGACTGTACAAACGAGGGTAATCTGTTGGTCAGATGCTACCACCTTGATGAGCAGGTGCAGGACCTGTATGATACACGATGTAATGAACGTATGACGTGTCCTGACCTGTCATCAGGTGACTGGATCTGCTGCTCTCTAGTAAAGCCCGGGCCATGATCAAAGCCTTTTTTCCATGGTCCTAAATATTTTAATCCCTGTGTGGATCTTCTCACGCCTAGCAAGAGTCAAGCTCATGCTGAAGCCTCTTCTTCAGTGGGAACTCTTAATAGGGACTCTGCCTTCTGCCCAGTCTGCTGTTCTCAAGGAAGCTACAGACACGCTTATCTTCAAGGCTGCTCTATTTCTGTTGAATTTATTAAACTGGCCCAACATGTTCAAAAATTACAGAGGGAGAGGAGGGACAGACACATACAGTAAGATGGTGCAATGACATCAGTCTAATTTCCCTAAGAAATCCTTGGTGGCATATTTTTTTTTTGTTAGAGCAGACTCCTCATGTATGAAATTACTAATGTTAAACCATACTTGGAACAAAGAGTCTGAAAATTAAAGTCCCTGGAGCCAGATGACCTGAACCCTGTTCCGTACTACAGCACAAACTTCCAAAGGTCATTTTAAGAGGTGACTCAGTCTGTGCCTTAATTTCTGCATTTGTATAATGGAGCAAATATTTCCTTACACCACATTGACAGCATTTTGTACTAAGGTCAATCACGCTGTCAGGAAGAAGTACCAGTGACACATACAGCATGGCTGATTCATTTTCCAACAGCTAATGATGTGGTAGATCCACCTTAGCAATCAACTACATTATCTCATTTTAATTTTCCAGCTCAAAGCATAACATGGATTATGGGATGTTACATTGGCTAGGCAGTAACCACTTAGAAGCAAGAGAAAGAAAATAACCAGTGTATGCATCAGCTTGTGTTTGACATAGGAAAAGAAACAGAAAACCACATACCATATACCGTATATATTAGCAAGGAGCAGATCTGTAGCATGGAGGAGTTGGTGCCAAGGACCCAAAGTCTGTGACGCTTTGGGGGGGTGGGTGGGTGGAGGGAACAGGAGAGGAAAACTGGGTTATTTCAGAACAACCTTATAGTCTGCTCCCATGAACTGAACACCCATTAGTGGTCAGAGCCTGTTTGGTGAGCTTTTGGAGCACATCTTTCAGCTCAGTTTCATTCAGAAGGAATCCAGGTCAGGGGCTGAGACAACTCTGAGATATGAACCCAAACACACAAAGCGAAGACCATCGGGAGACTCACTTCCAAAGGACACTCCTGATCCAGAACTAGAACACGGGCGCGGGTGCACCCCGCGCGGGCCAGCCCTGTGACAGGACTGTCTGCTGGTTAACACAAAATGGGACTTAGAGTAAGACATGTGCACTCCTCATTTAACAACTCACTGGCCATCTCCCTCACAGAGCATATTTTGTTATTTTACAGTAGGCCCTGTTTTTTGGTTTGTTGTTGGGGTTTTTTTGGGGGGGGGGGGTTGGTGGTGTTTTGGGGGTTTTTTTTTTTTGCAACTCCCTGGAGTTCCCACGTTACGCACGAGGGGAAAAATATGATAAAGAAGGTGATGTATTTTCCTCAACCAGCAAAGCCAGAAAAACAGATCAAGAGCACAGACAGCTTAGGAGGACTCTGTCTTACAGGCTAGCAAATAAAAGTATAGTGAAAGCCTGGCAGCCACACATGCAAAAATGAAAGAAAAGGAGAAAAAACAAGTTTACTATTCTGAAACTACAGGATGGAAATAAAAAAACCCATCCAAGTCTGGCTCATCCACCGAACATTTTGCCTCACCTTCCAGTTAGGATATTGCTACGTGTGAATAGAATAAAATGGCATCTAACAAAAATTAGAACAGGACAATACAAGCTAACGTGTCTGAAGAGAAAACAATTGACTCTGTTTACTGTAAAAAACCTGTCCCATTGTAACAAGTAAAGAATTGGCAAATTAAATTGCAGGTTCAGCAGCAAAAAACATTTATAGTGAATCAGTGATTTCCTTTTTTCTATTTTTTCAGTAACATACAAGCAAGGGAGGGGAAAATAGAGAACTGAACCATTAGGTCAGCATACTCAACTCTGGATTATTCTCTGTTCTTCGCTCATCCTTGCAGCGTGGGTTGTTTTTGTTTAGTTGGTTCAGCCTAACCACATAAAGGTTGAGAGAGGATAACCCTGTCTGAAGGACAGACAAGCGCCAAAACTATGAAAAGGTCAAAACACAAAAAACTGTGAAAAGGTAAGTATCAAATGGGAATTAATTTCCTAATTACTGGACTGGAGTTCCAAATAGCCTTCTAAAAAGCAATTTGGGAAGGAACTTATGATTTTATGAATCTTCAGGAGATATGACAAAATGCAACACTTTGAACTTCAGATAGGAACCCACACGTCTTATGATCTGACGGGAGATGTGGTTGCCATTTACATCATAGCCTCACAGTCACTGGCTTCTGGTGTGCACTTGTAGGGATCAGTAAGCAATTCTTTTTCCTCCTTTGTGCGTAATTCAACATTGTTGCCCATAACCTCTTTCTGAGTATAAAAACTCTCTCCTCAATTTTTCTGAATGTTGGAGATCACCTGCAAGGTAAGGCTTTGACTTGGCAGGAGAGGGAAGGCCTTTGCACTGTGGATGGTATACGGCCCTCTGAATATTAGGTGGGAAACAAACAAATACATTGCCTTTGCCAGAGTAACATACCATACACAGCCTCTTTTGCCCTCTTCCTGCACTATTTTGTACTGTGAGTTTTGGTCTTCAACTGACCGCCTGCATCTGCTACTGCCAAGAAGCACTTTTGCATAGGTCTGCAGCTTAGGTAACCAAGAGAAACTTTGAGACAAAAACAGCTTTCATCACCTGCAACTGCAGAGGGATGAATAATCATGTAAATTATCTTTTCTGGCTCTTCCCTTTCCTAATTAAGACAATCAATATTCAATTCATTAAAGGCATCTGTGTGACAATTATCTTACTGTGAAAGCTCTGGATCAGTTTTCCTCATCCAGAACCTCATCTTTTTTGATGCTGTTTGTTAGGCCTAAATTTAAAATTTCAGCTCCTTGAAATGTATGCTGCCTCTAAGTATAGGATTGTGACTCTAATCCTAACTATAAAGATCTTTTGAAATTAAAATGACAATGTTCTTCAAAGTCTTCCATTCTTTAGCTGCCTTTAATAAGGTTCTTCTTATACTTCTCTCACCCTTGGAGTATTCTATTCCTCTATTTTTTAAAATTGTCCATGCAATAGGCAAGAGACTTCAGAAGTTTTAAGGAGAAAATTAATTTGTGCAACTTTATTGAAAAAGTGCCTGTTGCTTACTTCTTACAAGGTCTTGCTAACTACCTCTATGCTATAAACTAAAACTACTATGTGTTCACAGAGTTAAGAGCACAACTAACTGCATTTTCTAGAAACTGGGAAAATCATGTCTCCTGTATCATCCAGTTTAAACCTTTTCTTTACTATTAACTCACGACCGGAATTTAAAGGTTTGGCTGGACAACTGTTTCACAGAAAGGAAGAGAATGAAACATGACATTTTGTTTAAGATACAATTCTTAATGACACGAAGATCTAAGTCTGAAGCTGCAGCATTCACATTTAACTACTTATACTCAACAGAAAGAGCAGCTTACCAACCCGTATTGCAGTAACCCTAAAGGAAACATATAGACTCAGACAGGTGTTGTCCAAAACATATTTTTAATGTAATCTGCATTTGGAGCCTGAAGAGAGTTAGAGCAGAGAAATATGTTTGTTATTCCTTTTTTACATTACTGTTAAAGCTAAATTACTTCACGTAAAAAAGAAACTGCAATATTTCCATACACGGAGCTAGCCCTGCATAGGAAGTCTTTGTGATAGAATGGAACACAAACACAACATTAGTTTAAACCAAGCCAACAACAGCTTTTTGTTCCGCCCTCACTGAGGGGTCCACAGTTACTTTCACATTCAAAGTGAAGACATTTGAACAGTCTCCAAACAATATCCCCAAAATTTCCTTGAAGCATTAAATATCAGTTGACTTCATTGTAGTCACAGAAGATAGAAATTAGTGTTTAGTCTACTTACTCACTTGTCAACATTTTAGAGTGTAACAGGCATTCCACTTTATATTTCAAAGCATGAGGAAGCTATTTCAAGAGCAGTCATATGCTGCCACTGTCACCTAGCAGTTGATACAAAACTGAGGAGAGGCACATTTTTTCCTTATGAGGTTTTTATCTTTCTATAAATCCTCCTGAAGGGATTTTGCTATAGCACTCTATTCCTTTTTTAAAATAGTGTTTTGTAAAAATGGAAAGAGGTTAATTTTAACCAGTTGCAAAGCAGTCGTTAAAAGAGAGCTCTTTGGGGATGTAGGAAATACACCAAATTACTTCCTCTCCAAGGACTGTTGTGAAGTATATATGGAATACTAACTACGCTGTTGCCTTGCATTTCAGAAAGTGTCTTTACGCTGCACTTAAACAGAATAGAGACACCACAGACAGCTGGAATCTTGTTACTAGCATAAGTGATACAAAAATAGGAATATAATTTTAGAATTTGGTAGGAAAAACATTTCATTTTTTTTACAAGAATACTCTTCGTCTTCCTGATTGAAGTATTTCAGTTGAAACCCAAGATGATTAGAAGAAAAACTGCTTTGAACATTTAAACCCTACCTCAAAAAATACAACTTCAGAGGTCTCAACAAGCAAGGAGGTATCAGTGTCTTTGTCTCTAGAGAGCTGTATCTGTAAATTGCTTTATCAATTTTAAAACCTGTTTCACCCTTACAGGGCATACAAGTTTTTCCGCAGTGTTCTCAACATTTTTCTGTGTTGGTAGCTCAGAAGCAGTACATTTCATCAGAAAAAAAAGTCCAAATAGGAAGAAAAGAGAACAACAGGAAAAGAATTGAGTTAAAAATATGACAAAAATAAAGCAATTCTTTGTTGCTCTTTAGTTCCTTGTCCTTACCACAGTTTGAGTCCAGCTAGCAACACTACTGCATTTAGCATCAACGTGTTTTGCTAAAATAAACTTATCCCCACCTCTGAATACTAACAAGAGTAAGAATAAAAAAAAATCTGGTCCAGAAAATTGGTATCTATACAGAAGTCGAGACAAAGCTGATGTGGAGAAAAAAAATGGTTTCAATCAGGGGTTGAGCAGGCAAACCCACTACTACCCATTAGTTCTCGGACAGGGCTTGCTGTCCCAACCCTCCCTCCCAATCAGCAAATCCTGCACTAATCCCAAACACATTACCCAGCACAGGCTCTGTACCAGTTTGTTTTAAAATGAAGAAACCCTAAACAGGGTAAAGTAAACATACAGCGCTAAATGGAAAGCAGTATTAAATGCATGAAGTCATCTGCCTGGATATCTAAGTCCAAGTATCGGGCAAGGTCAGAGTTCAGCAGATGGCCTCGTCCCCATGAAAAATTAGATTCTGCGTGGAGGTGATAGTCTTTAGGACTGATGCACATTGGTAGATACCTAAACAGAACTACATACAAGAAATCAGTATGTCCTATTAAATTGGTTTGTTTTTAAAAAGTAGCTAACAGAATAAGCCTTCCTTGCAGCAACTTTCACTAGATTTACGTATACTAAATAGTGATATAGTTTCTCTTTTGGGAATGTTTCCCATTAGAAAATTTGCTACCAATTAATAATTTTTGGATTATATTTCTTAACTAATAATGTCCAACTAATTTTAAACAGGATATTTAACAGTTATAAAGACAGAAATTTAAACTAAACCCACTAAAGAGCAGTACAGATTCCAGTGTATAAAACTCTAAAAATTCCTTTCTCTGTGACCTATAGAAAAAGAATTATTTTTATGATTTGAAGTATTACATGGATCATTTCTAGCGTGGTGCAATTTGTTGATTATCCCTACTTACAGAGTAGTAGAAAAGCATAAAAATAAAAAAAGAATTAAAAAATCAAACTACATGTTCTCACAAATAACAACTTGTGTGGCATGTGTTTTAATCATTACAAATCAGAGAAATTCAGCCAATTGAAAAGACTTTTACTCCCGTGTATTTGCAAGAGAAACTAACAGGATTTCCTCATTCTTATTATTTCATACATTGTAGACACAGCATGGGACAAACAGGTGAAAGTTGCTTCAGAATACAGAGTCTGAAAGTGGCAATACACAAACAGCACTGCTTTCAACAAACTTGTGTTTAAAAACATCCCCATATTTTTGCTAAGAATAGCTAAGCTAGTAGGCACCACGCTGTACACTAACAGGAACCCCAAACCAGCCCAAAAGCAAGGAAGAACTATTCTTATATGCTCCCAAGACACATTCTTCCTCAACTTAATTCACAAATGACAAAAATGTTCTGACATCACCTTAAAAATTAAACTAAATAGAAAATATTAAAGAAGACCCTCCTCAAACAACTTTACCTTTATCTAATTCATTTGGCTTCTAAGTATCTCTATCCTGACAAAGGCCTAAATCAACTTGTTGAATTTCTAGAGTAAGAACCCCATAGGTACACTTACTGCCCACCACTGAAATGAAATATCAAGTCAAAAATAGCCAATGTGCTAGACCAGTAAACTTGCAAGTAAACTGTATTCTATCCAACAGAAATTAATTTTTAAGACATTTGCAGGGCTAATGTGCCATAATAAATTCTAATAGTAATAACCAGTAAAGTGCTGAATTATATTAATTACCTGAATCGCACTCACATTTATGATCTTCATTTATAGATTTCTTATCAAGTCAAAAGAGCCCTTTCTGTTGTAAAAGCTAAGCTGTTGTGCAAATATTATAAAAATAGGTACTTTAATTAGGAGCTATATACACAATAGAACTTCCGCTTTTTTTTTAAGTACAGCTGACATAGCAGAGATGAAAAATCCATGCAAGTATTTATAAAGATACTTAAAATGAAGGAAAAAGGACACTGCTATAGAACTTCCAATACCCTGGCATACAGCCACTTACTATACTAGATGATGTCTAGATCTGGACTGATAAGCATCATGCCACCAACATGCTTTAGTTTCTTTTGTAGCTAAAGTTGATTTGTAAATTTTAAACTACAGCATACATTTGATCTATTTGTCATTAAAGTGTATCATTAAGTTTGAGGTTAAACTTTGAGCAAACTTCACATCTAGTCACATAACCAGCACAAGCAAGACCTTAGTGCAAAGGGGAAGGTGTCAGTTGTACATAATGAGGACTCTTCCCCTAACTGCACAATCCAATAAAACGATTTTCAGATTTAAAGTTCAACTTGGACTACGATGAAAAAGCGAGATTTTCTTCTCCCAAATTTAGAACAAATTTCCAGAGGATCAAAAGGAAAGCAACCTCAGTTACAGCAGTCAAAAAAGTCAAACCCAAGTTTGGAGAGCTGATAAGTAACTCCAAATTTCATCATGCTATGAAGACAGCATTCTCAAAAGAGCTCCAAACAAACTGCAAAACAAAATTGGCATTTAAGTTGAAATTGGCCAAGTGCTGCATAGAAATATGCTCACACACAACAGTCATGTTTAAGCCAGTGCATAGAGAAGATAAAAGCACTTATGGTAGTTGCAAATGTTAACGAGTCCATACAACTTGTACAGTTTAGCAATGAGTCCATAGAAAAAGAACAGAGTAAGAGTAGAAATGCTCAAGCAAAACCAAAAAATGATGACCTTCCAACTGTATAAAATCCACATAACAGTTATAGTAAAAAGACATCGGTGGTGGAAAATACTCAACTCAGTCCCAAACACCCAACAGGCAAATAAGACCAGAATAGACAAGCCTTTGGCAGACAATTTTAAGAGTCTAAATATGGCATTACATTTCTAAATAATCCACAAAATATATTATATGGCATATTCATATTAAATACTGGGTAACCAACTCTGCAGATCTGATGCTAACAACGCTTTAGCCAATAAGAGCAAGATGGAGCAAGCTAAAGGAACGCTGGTGTATCACAACAGTGCTCAAGGAAAATATTGTCACCAAGTCATGCTTCGAAAACAGTACTCTGGGACTCCACACTATCATCTATGGAGCAAAACAAAGTTCTCTAGCTTTTCAGGGATGTGCCCTGCATAGTATATGTTATGACTCACTATTACACGAGCAGCAAGACACTGCAATGTAGTATGATTTATGGGCTGGATTAAATTTTTTGCTATTTCCTTCTCATCCAGCAAATCACTAGCAGTTTGTTTATGTGAGTTTGTAGCATCAAAGTGTGAACCTGACTTGATAAGAAGATTCATGATGTCTGGATGGTTGTTCAGTGCAGCAATGTGTAACGGACTGTTGTTATCAGAGTCTCTGACATTTACATCAGCACCACATTCCACCAGGATAGCAGTAACTTGTAGAGAGGGGAATTTACAAACTGGGTAGCGACCCACACATGTAGTATTATTGTCAACGGCAAGGTGAAGTGGACTGAAGTTATTCTTCCCTCTAGGCTGAAGCTTAAGAAACTTGTAGATAGTCTGTTTCTTAAAATGCTCCTGTTCTGAGCTGCAAGGTACTTTCTCCAGCAAGCAAATTAAATGCAAAATGATGGAAAGGGCTTTGTTCAGCTGTATTGGATCAGGAGAACACTGGGTTTGTTTCATGGCCCGTTCTATTTCAAGAACACTTTTGCACAGTATACCCATGAGATCATCAAAAGTGACAGTAGTGCCTAGCAGGCCTTTTGCCCTATCCTGCAGCATGAAGGAGAAAAGTTCAGCAAATGATAGTAAACTGCTGGCTGTCATAGGGCTCAGAGGATCAAGATTGCTCTGCTGCATGTCCAAAGCATATTTCCACAAGTTGATGCAACGCTTGAAGTTTCCAGAGTCTGCATAGACAGCACCTCTGTATCTAATATAGTAGGATGTATCTGGGTGAGAAGGGCCAAGAATACGTTCTCTAATTAACAGAGCTTGCATTCTCATTTCATCAGGGTCTGCAATAAGATTTTCTAGCTCTTCTGAGCTGTTTACCTCTTTAGCATAATCATATGCCATAATTAGTGTTTGTGGCACAGGTTTGCTCAGGATATTAGTCCTATCACTGTATCTCATTTCCATAGCTCGCTTCCAGTATTTCAAAGCACCAAGCAGATCTCTCTTCTTGTCCACGAACGTTGCTCCTAGAAGTTCCAAAGCATTTATGCGCTCAGCCTTACTGGTCTGTACGTGTTGGGTCAGGAAGTCCACGATATTTGTGTGGCCTGTCACACTAGCTGACAGAAGGGGAGTCATTCCATAGCCATCCTTTTCCATTTTAGCACAATACTTGAGAAGCATCTTCATGATCTCCAAACTTCCAGATTCCGCACAGTCATGTAATGCTGTGTTTCCTGCAAGAGAAGAAACACAATTATGCAAACTGTAAACAAATTATAGTCCAAACCCTGCCATGCCAATAGTTAAAAAAAAAATAATTAAGAAGTAGTTAAAACCCACAAACATTAATAGCTAAAAAAAAAATAACTGTTTTGACATCTATGGACTATGAAAGGCTTAAGTGACAAGTCAAAATATTCAAGATCTGATTAAATATCAAGGCTTCCAGGCAGTTAAACAAATCAAAATGCTTGATACTATTGCCTGAAAGAACTGAACAGGTTTTAAGGACATTTTTGTCTCATTATTCAAAAAAGACAAAATTAAACCAGAATTGTCCACTACATAAAGCACAGAGGCAGGCAATTCCATTGTGGCAGAAGTCAAAATAGCGTGGCAGAAGACAAGCTTGGCTAAAAAGGGAACTCCTCGTGGAGCTCAAGAGAAAAAAGAAATTGTACGATCTCTGGAAGCAAGGTCAGGCTTTGCAAGAAGACTACAGAGCTGTGGTTCATATACGCAGGGAGAAAACACAAAAGGCCAAAGCTCAGAGTTGAAACTGGTCACTGTTGTGTCAGAAAACAAGAAGAGTTTTTTAAAGTACATTAATAGCAAGAGGAGGTCTAAAGAAAACATCAGACTGATACTTGTTGAAGATGGTTACCTGCCTACTAGGGATTAAGAAAAAGGGGAGGCATTCAATGCTTTTTTTTTTTCCCCCCTCAGTCTTTAATAATACGGACAGACCTTGGGCTGCCCGGTCCCCAGCGTCAGAGGACCTCGAGTGCAGTAACAGTGACTTTCCACTTGCAGACACTGAAATTGTAAGGGACCAGCTATATCAGCTGAATGTCCACAAGTCCATGGGGCCTGATGTGATTCATTCCTGAGTACTGAAGGAGTTAGCAGATGTTATGGCAGGACCCCTCTCGATCATCTACAAAAGGTCTTGGGAATCTGGGGAGGTCCCTGCTGACTGGAAGCTAGCCAGTGTTAGTCCAATTAATAAAAAGGGCAAGAGGGATGACCCAGGAAACTACAGACCTGTTAGTCTAGCCTCAGTTTCTGGAAAAAATTACGGACAACGTCATACTGGGTGCTATTGAAAGGCATTTAAGGACAATGCAATCATCAGGCACAGTCAACATGGGTTCACAAATGGAAAGTCCCATTTAACTGATTTGATATCCCTCTACGATAAGTCCACCCACCTAGTGGGTGAGGGGAAGGCAGTGGATGCAGTTTTTCCTATATTTTAGTAAGGCTTTTGATAGTGTCCCTCACAGCATCCTTCTGGACAAGTTGTACAGCTGTGTGATGAGCAGGTACAGGCTGTGCTGGGTGAAGAACTGGCTGAAGGGCAGAGCTAAACAGGGTGTAGTGAATGGGGCTACATCTGGCTGGCAACCAGTCACCAGCAGTGCTCCTCAGGGCTCAATTCTAGGGGCAGTTCAGTTCAATATATTCATCAATGATCTGGATGCAGCAATTGAATGCATCATTAGCAAGCATTAGCATTAGCAAGTTTGCTGATGATACCAAACTGGGAGGTGATGTTGACTCTCTCATAGTACAAGAGGCATCGCACAGGGATCTAGACAGATTGGAGCATTGCGTAATCATCAATGGCATGAAATTTAACAAGAACAAAGGTGAGATTCTGCACGGGGGATTGAGTTACACTGAGCACATGTATAAATTGGGAGAGTAGTGACTGGACACCAGCCCTGCAGAATGGGATCTGGGGGTGCTGGTTGACAGAAGGCTCAATAGGAGTCAGTGGTGTGCCCTGGCAGCCGAGAGGGCAAACTCCACCCTGGGGTGCACCAAACATAATATAACCAGCCAGTCAAGAGAGGTGATTATCCTCCTGTACTCAGTGCTGGCGTGGTCTTGTCTTGAGTACTGCATGCAGTTCTGGGCCCCACAATTTAAGGAGGATGTTAAGATCCTTGAATGCATCCAGAGGAGGGCAACAAAGCTGGTGGAAGTGCTGGAAGGCATGTCCTCTGAGGAGCGGCTGAAGACTCTGGGTTTGTCTAGTTTGGAGAAAAGTAGGTGGAAGGGTGACCTCACTGCTCTCTACAGCTTCCTGAGGAGGGGAAGGGGAGAGGGAGGTGCTGATCTCTTCTCTCTGGGATACCGCAATAGGACGCATGGGAATGGTTCAAAGCTGTGGCAAGGAGAGGTTTAGACTGGACATTAGGAAGCATTTCTTTATCAAGAGGGTGTTCAAACACTGGAACAGGCCTCCTAGAGAGGTGGCAGATGCCCCAAGTCTGTCAGTGTTTGAGAGGCATTTGGACAATGCCCTTAATAACATGCTTTAACTTTTCATCAGCCCTGAAGAGGTCAGGCAGTTGGACTTGATGACTGTTCTAGGTCCCTTCCAGCTGAAAGATCTATTCTATAAGGGATTTTGTATCCGCTTTCAAGTATGGAACAGAAACTTAAGCTTGCTATCTCCATGTTCTTTCACTTTTGCCTTGTCAAATTTCCCTTCATCCCCAGCATTGATTAAAAAATAATGAGATCTGTATGAAAATAAAAGCTGGGCTAACTCAACATTGGCTTTGTTTGCCTCTACACTATACCTCTTTCTCCCTCTGTCTGCCAACCCTTTTGATTTACATATTTTGAAGCAATAATTGTACACAACGGAAAATACAATCCATCACAACAGGCCCTTCATCTCAGCTGGGGCCTTTGAGACTGGCAGCATATTCTGAAGGAGCTGGATATTTTGTAAAGCACAAACTATTCTTAATGCTTTCTTAGATATTTATCCTGAAGTAACACATTAATCCCCCTGCTCCGCTGGTTAGGATTCCCAAAGCCAAGAAGAAAATAATGCCTTCAACACACAGCATGCAGCCATCTAAGCATGTTATCATTAACATGCAGATTATTTCTCATTAGCACGACATTGCAGAGGCTTTTATTTAAAGACACTCCGGTTTTAACACCAAGTGGGGAAATTTCTAGTAAGCGCTAATGCAACCTTTTTGAAAACCCTATTCACAGAAAATCAGAAAGCAAACACTGGACACCACAGTTAAATATTTAACTATTAGGCTTCAACTAGATGAAAATTTTGCTTAACTTCAAATATGAGCACTTTACTGGAGGAGATGGAAAAAGATGGAGACAAACTCTCCTGGTCCCCTCCCAACATAACAAAGTCTCTTATGTGGTTGACTGTTTTTTAAATTACACAATTTAAATCTACGTTCTTCTTTATAATATATGTGCATACTACAGATTCAGTCCTAGTAACTTTTCAGCCTCCCACTAAATTAATATGTAAATTATTAACAGAAAGGTCATGTAAAATTCCCCCCCAATTGAGATTTCTTACATTATTAGCCCTGAAAATTCCAGTTAACTGCCCATCAGATCATCAGTTTCTGTTACTGTCAGCAAGTTTCCACATTCATAAATGAGCCCCTTTTTAAGGGTTGTCAGTCCATTCATAGTCATCAGATTTGGCTTTTAAAAGTTCAGAGAGAAGTTTCCTGAAAATTCCTTATGTGCATTTTTGCAGCAATTTACAAGTGCACTTTGCTGTTGTATTTCTAGTCTCTAACAGAACTATGGTGGGTTAGGAAACAAAGCAGTAGTCTTGAAATCTTCAGCTCATGTTTGGGATAACTGTGTATTTGTAGATACACAGTCTACTGATCTAAACAGCTTCTACTTATATTCATATACTTTAATTCTTTTTTTCCAGGCTCTGATCTCCAGAACGTGCAGTTCAGTCTTTATACTAGAGTATTTAGCTAACGAAACTCAAATCCAAATCATGCCTGAGATCTGTCTTAAAAGCTGAACACTGTATAAAAATAAATTAAAACTAAAATGGAGGTAAAGTCTTTCTGCTAGTACCTTCTTTCTGCCAATAACATATTGTTTACACTGTCTTAGATAGGACAAATTCAAAAGCAAAACATTTGAAGTTAGTACATGTATGAAACATGTATGAAACAACATTCATACTTACTAAATATGTTTCAGAAACATATTTTTTTTTCATTTTTTTTAATTCTAAGAACCTGATATAGGTCTAGATCATTCAGTTCCAACCCCTCTGCCACAGGCAGGGATGTCTCCCACTAAACCAGGTTGCTCAAAGCCCCATCCAGCCTCACTTTAAACACTTCCTGGGATGGGGCATCCACAACTTCTCTGGGAAACCTGTTCCAGTGTCTTACCACCCTCAGAGTAAAGGTTTTCTTCCTAATAGCTGATCTAAATCTACCCTCTTCCAGTTTAAAACTGTTACCCTCGTCCTATTACTATACTCCCTGATAAAGAGTCCCTCCCCATCTTTCCTGTAGGCCCCCTTTAAGTACTGGAAGGCCGCTCTAAGGTCTCCCTGGAGCCTTCTGTTCTCCAGGCTGAACAACCCTAACTCTCTCAGCCTCTCCTCATAGGAGAAGTGGTCCAGCTCTCTGGTCATCTTTATGGCCCTGCTCTTGACCCGCTTCAACAGGTCCATGTCTTTTCTATGTTGGGGGCCCCAGAACTGGACACAGTACTCCAGGTGGGGTCTCACCAGAGCGGAGTAAGAGGGCAGAATCACCTCCCTCGACCTGCTCGCCATGCTTCTTTTGATGCAGCCCAGGATGTGGTTGGCTCTTGGGGCTGCAAGTGCACATTGATGGTCAAACCATAATGACTGCCCTCTAATTTCAATACCCACTTGTCACCAGCAGAGCCATTCATACACCTTCAATGTCTACAACATAGACCTCTATTCTGTGTTTAGAATTAGCAGATTATCGTGTAGTAGCTTGCTTTTATCTTCTGTTGACAAGGCACCAAGACACGAAAGTGTTCATCCAATGCTTTTGCAAGTTTTGTTATGCAGAAAAAAGAAGCATGGAGAGACTCAGTCTGTTCAGACGTTGTTTTTCTAATAGATACTGGGCATTTTGCCTTCATTTCCCCACTAGTATCCCAAACATCTCCTCCTCTATCTTTCTCTTCTAATCTTTCACTTCTAAAAACTTTACATGTAACTTGGTCTGCTGCTTCTTCCTCAAACTTGTTTATGGACCATCTGAAGAAGAAGCCTCTTTATTGCTCTCAATTCCAGCAACTAGAAGAACAGCGGTAAGAAGGAGCAGCAGTTATTCAGGACAAACTGAGTCTCAATCCAGGCTCATCAGATACCAAAATTGAGCTGACACACTAATCAAATTCATACAAAAGATGTGTAAAAAGTTATTTTCAAAAGCTTATGTGCACCAGTGTCCACTAGGGCTTTATACTTCTGTGGCTCTAATGTGCCAGGCCATCGAATCCACACAGTCCAATAAATTCGGTTGTCCCTCTCCTCCTCCTGGCTGGAGGCAGGGCACCTCTAA
>VUYV01000030.1:1985975-1995991 GCA_008711295.1 Anarhynchus alexandrinus
GCAATAAGTATAAGCAAGAGCCTCTCTGCATACCATGCCTGGGCAGCAGCTATAAACATTGGTCTTATCACTCTGAGAAAAGTGAACATTGTCTGCACAATATGCTGTTAATTTCAGTAGTTAGAAGAGGCCCAGCTAAGAAGCGAAGTTACTGAACAAAATTGGTTCTGTTTTACCTCAAACCAGGACACCCAAGTTTAACAGTTTTTTGCACTTATAGCAGAGCTACGAACGTATTTTGTCCCCCAACCAGTATTTTAAGTGCCAGTTCCAAACATAAAAAAAAACACCACAGAAAATATCAGGTTGTTTTACTAACAGACAGTGAACTTGCAAAATATTCTGCTCCTGAAACATTTCTTAATAGTGGCCAGTGATTTTACTATCATTTGCTAACAAGTAAGCTGAGGAAGACACCCTGACACAAAGTGGCACCTGAAATTACCTGTTAGATCAAGACTCACAATGCTAAATCAGTTCATACAATGGCAAGTGATCTTTAATCTTTAATACCTTAGGCATTTTTAGCACTAATAGAGAGCATTAGGTCAGTTATAGATCTGGCCACACTACAGTCTCTACCAAGACCAGCAGGAACAGAGATTTAACCAAATATATCTGTGAAGTCTGGCGAATTTGGCATGTGTAGTTTCTCAACTATAATTCCCTCTGCCCTTATTACAAATCACAGACCAGAAAACTGTCGGTACCTCAATAATGAGATGCATGAGATCTTTAAATTCCTAAGAAGGAAAGGTGTCAAAAGCAGAGAAATACACAAACTTGCCAACACACATACATTGTAAGTTTTCTTGCTATGCTGGAGAAAGTCTAGTTAAAATGCAACTACAGCAGTCAATCCAGGACTAAAGACTGGGTGGTTCCTCAGACCATCTGCACTTTTGCACTCAGTGATGAACGCAAAACCAGATCCATCTGGGTGTTGGCTGAGCCACCGGTTAATACAGCCATTTCAAAGAGTATTCAAGTCCATACCCTGTCCCTCACAGCAGAGCTCTGAAACACTGGGTTTGGTACTTATTTTCTACCTTCAAGTCAGTATTTTAAGATATTTGAAAAGTAGTAGCATAAAAGTGTATTAAAGAGAAATAAACCAAAAGGTATTAGTAACACCAAAGTTCTTACTATTGCTTCACAACTATTAATATACATTTTGCTGACTTCGACAATAGGACCGATGGCACCTATTCATATTGCACATTGTAGATCCATTACCATGTAATGCTGCTTTTGACACTCTTCTCAATTGCCAAGCATATATGCTATGACACATTAATACTGAAAAAAATCGACACAAATTAAGCTTGGCCATTGTCTGGGTAAATTCAGGTCCAATCCAACAGTCTGTATGTCATTAATTTACAATGCAGCTATGCAGAACATGTGGAAATATGCTTAAGACTCCAAGGAATTTCACTAGTCTGTCCAACTGGTTATCATTAATTTAAAAAAAAAGGGTTTTTTTATTCATTTTACAATTACTGACTTAAGCTTAAATAGCCGTTACTGACAGCATATCAAAAATAGTGTAATTTTTTAGCTACTTATACTGTAGTAACCCTTAGAGTTAAAATAACCACAGTTATTTTAAGCCATGTACAAACTAATAAAGGAAGACCATTGCCACTAATTTTTAGTGGCTGCACCTCACTTCAGTTTGACTTGATGGTACAGATACAGCAGTGGCAAGGATACATGGTAAAAAAACAAGTTTCCATAGACTAATAGGGGGCATGGGTAGACAGCTGAGAGAGCTGACAACTTTAAAAATCACAAGCCCCAGCCTTAAGAAATAACAAGATTACCAGCCATCTACACCTATCAAGTATCAAGTGTTAAATTTGAGGAAGAACTTGAAAGAAAACACGGCAGTGGCCTTAATATCTAATTCAAAGTCTACGTTCAGCATATTGGCCAGGAACTGAACAACAGTTCAAATAAATATAGCAAATCAACGATTATTCTGTGGATTAACTCATCCATTTCAAAAGCATTATATTGTCTACAGTGACAGGAATAAACAGTGGCTGAACATAATTCAGCAGTTAATTTTTGTAACATCATTTATTCAGTAACAAACTAAAAGTCAACATCACATCCACTGCTATATTAAAAAGTAAAAAGGCTGAAAATAAGTAAAAGTTATTTGAAAGTCATTCTCTTTGATAAGCAGTTTTCCAAGAGACACATACGAAGATGTTGGTCAAATCAAAGTATTTTTTTTAAAGTGTGACTGATTATTTCAAAATAGGTTTCATTACATTTTCTTGATCCATTTTTAATTCCAAAATGATCTGCAGGAATTTAATCACATACAGAAGACAGCTAATATTACAACAACATGAAAGGTTCATCATTCTTGCACAGAAACAAAATTGGACAGAAATGTTTGGTAGTCACAGTACTCCTCTGCTAGAAAGTGAGTGCCACTATACTCTATTGCTAACACTGCTTGCAAACTTTTTCTATCTGTATAAAACTTCGCTATTCACATTACCTAATAACTTCCTCTACTTAAAAACAGCAACAAGGAAATGGAATAACACCACCTCCAGCCCTTCCAGATCTTGCAAAAAGAAATTAAGGAAAATGGTACAGTCAGTTGACACCATAGCTTCATGTTTTATTCTGTTGTTACAGTCATCCATTAAAAGTGGTATGAACATTACACAAACATTTCACATATCACAGAACTAATTCTCTATCTCATGTTACCAAAAGCTTATTGGAATGGGGGGTGGGCATTCAAATTCATAATGAGGCCATGTCTTTCTGTGTCAGAAGCAAATGATTCCCAAAATAGACTAGTAGCTTGTGACATGGGAATGAAAGAAAATGAAGCCATGACACAGAAAATTATTTGACTTGATTTGCAACCAATTAAGTACATCCACTTCCTAACACTCAAAATGTTTGATCAAATTTCTGGGCAGTAAAACTTACGTTAAAATTTAGTATCAATCTGATTTCCTATCCAAGATCTTTAAACATAAGAGAAAAAAGATTTAATTTAAATGACTGACCAGTATGTAAAACTAATTACATGTATTTATCTTTGCAGCCTTACAGATTAAATCATCACTTTTAAAGTGAAGTTGTTCATGTCACATTGATTTTCTTCTAACAGAGCACTTGAAGTAATTAAGTCTTCCAAGAGTTTCACTGTGTTTTTTTAAAAAAATGTATTGCTACATACATACAAACAAGGACAATGCACAAGAAAACTGCAGAAAAATGCATCCCTACGCTTAGTATGCATGACGAAAAACTAAAGGTATGTCTTCCCTTTAAGAAGAAATTCAGTAAAAACTGCAAAAGAACTGCAAAACTCAACAAGTTACTTTAAGCTAGCTCCATATTCTGTAATGAAATAATTGCTCTCTTGCTCACCAAAGTACTTCACAAGAACTTGTATTATGAAGATTACCAAAAAAAGCATGCTATTTATCATTTAAGTTCAGCATAAACTCCTTTTTAGTTGACATTCAAGAATTTAGTCCTTTAAACTGCATCTTCCTTATTTTATTTACAGACATTCCTACTGAAGTTCAGTTTCCACACAGCATCACACACAAAATATCTACAAAATGCAGTGCATTGTGCCATGTAATACCAGCCAAAAAAGGAAAAAAAAAAATATATAAAAAAAAAGGACACAGAACACTTAGAGCAAGGATTTATTCACAAGAGGGGGGGAGGGGGGAAAGGAGGAAAAAAAAAAAAGGGAGCTTTGTTTTGGTTTTTTTGTTCAGTTTTCCCCCCCGCCCCAAAGAATCTTGGCAAGCAGACAAAACAAAAAACCTCAGATGAGAACAAACCTGTCAGACTCCTTAATGTTTACTGCAAGACAAAATTAATTATTTTTAGCTCATACTAAATCACACTGATCATAGAGCAAAGAGTGTGAATCTCTCTAATCCTCCTATTTCTGTGTCTGTCAAGTCTGTAAAAGACTTTTTCCCTTACCAGCAGGTTTCAGTGTTACACTTTCAAGTACCACACATAAATGACAACACTGAAACAGCACTAGCCCTGATAATAGTACTACTATATGTATAACCTTGATACAGTACCCATAGAGACTGAGGTCTGTATGCTTCTATACCTTCCAAAATGAGGAAGCAAAGTCAACAAACCTTGTCCTCCATATTATTTTACAAAGCTATTCTAATCAAACACTGTGCCAGTGGAATCTAAGAACAACAAGATTTCGAATCACAGTGTTTTGCATTTTCAAAATACATGAGTCCCTTCAACTGTTGCAGTAGTAGGAGGACGATGAACTACAAAGAACCAGGTCTTGCAACCAAACACTCCTGTGCAGATCTCAAGAGACAACTAAATGAACGCTTACTCCAGCACTTCTTATGAAACCTTCTAAAACTCAAGAGGAGGAAAATTAGTCTTTTGGCTAGCAGATGAGTCTGCTAACAACAGAAGAGGGACAGAGTTAGTGAAGTCCACCAGTAAAAACTACGAATATCACCTTGAAGAGAACGAGGCCATATACTAAGCAGCTGAGCAATGGAAAGACTTACAAGCCACGTTCCGAAAAAATACATGTCTTTCAAGTAGATACTTTGGAAAAGAGCTCTTATTCCCTGCACCGTTACATTCAGATCATCCTGGTTATCAGCACCTGTGTACTTCATCTATAATTTAACTTGTTAATTGCAGAAAGCAAAGGAATGGATCTCTATTATTGCAGTAAGTCTGGTGAAGTAGGATAACGCATAAGACAAATTATCAAAGTGTGCATTGCAAATTTTCAAAATGCAAGATCCAAGTGTCCTGTCTAGAGTCCAAACAGAGGTATAAGTTCCCTTTAAAATGGTCTGCATGCTAAGTAATTTTATTGGGGCACTTATATGAAATATTTTATTTTAAATATTAAATCCAACAAACACAGCCCCAGGTATATCCCCAAGAGAGACAAAATCTGTATGTTGAAGGCCCAAAGAATGCTACCACTTGAACTACAAGATTAAGTGTTTCCCTCCCCACACATAGCAGCAAAATGAAGACTGCACAGAAAGATGTCAGTGAAACACTGTATTCAAGAAACCAGAGGTCTGTTCTGGACATGGTAAGGGAGCACCAGCCTAACAATGGGTCACTGGCAGGCTTCACAATGCAGCAGAACAGAAAACTGCATGCAGGCAACAGACCGAACATCAACCTCCTCCAGCACAAAGCTAGGTCTGTGCTTCACTTCAGGTTTAGTTCTAGGGTTCTACCTTCTCAAAACTCAGGTTTCTGCTACTCTAGCATTATCCACACCGTTCCTCCTTTTACAAGCAGCATAAAAGCTTTAAGATCTTTAAGAATTTTTTTTTCTTTTTGGAAAAAAAAAACAAAAAACCACAACTTACCATTTGAGATATTATTATACACCAGTGAAACTTAATAAGCTTTGCTATTTTCAATATGCAGTTTCTTAAACCAGGAGTAATAATACTGAAGAAGCCTCTAACTTGGGAAGACAGTGGTGAATTAACTCACTTTTTAAGTGCTGCTTTGGCTGCTTTTTGTGTTCTGACAAAAAAAAAAAAAGGTCTTTGCTGTTTTCCCCAATCCTAAGAGGAAAAAAACCACCCTCCTTACCCCACGAATCAGCTTCCCTCCCTCACTAACACTGTTAATGTAACATCAAACATTTTTAAAAAAATCCTTTGTTTACATTTGTGTTATGTGCTTCATAAAAGTTTAGGTAAACTATGAAAGTTCAGATCTGCAAAACAGGAAAAAAGACAACTAAATGCTCGTACTTTTAATTCAGAACCATTGTCCATCTTTCATAGCATAGCACTTATCTACCCCAAACTCCTTGTTACCTCCTTCTTCACCACCATCTCCTGTAAGACAGTGCCAGAACTACACTTTACCTGGGTGTAGCATCTCATCTGACTCAGACTCTCAAGTCTTTATGAACATCTTAATAATTTCATAGCTGTGCTTTTGCACTCTGCATTCTCAATTTCCATAATCCGAAACACAGTTGTGGGATTCTGCCTGTAATTTAGAAGCAGGATTTCACCACATGTTTTCACCCGCTCTTTCATACCCTGCCTCACTTGCCACCCTGGATTTGAGAGGCCTGTGTACTTAGCTATTTTCTGATGTCAAAGTATTTGGATTTTTCCCTGGAACTTTCAACACTTCAAAAGATTTTTGTATCTTTCCCAGCTCTAGATTTTCCTGGCTTTTTAATATATGAATAAAGTTCTACTTTGCAATATGAAAATCCAGTGGAAAACCACAAGGAAGAGTTGAAGTAATTCCCCCCCCGCCCCATGGTTTTAAAAGTAATAAGAATCTATAGTAATCACCCACAACAGCACCTCTACTGAAGTTATATAGCTCTGTTCTTATAAGAAGCATTGTAATTTTAAATGCAGCAAAATTTACAGTAACTAAAGCTTTTCTATCTTTGACAGAATAATAAGCTTCTCCATACACGGCCCAGGAAGGGGCCTATCTGAAAAGAGTTCAGATACAAGGATAGCAACAACTTTTACTCCTCAAGATCAGAGCACTCAGGTTCTCTGTATCTTCCTAGTACAGGAAAAGACATGCTGTCAGCTGTTTGGTACACAGGAGAGAAGAGTAGAAACTGAAAATAATACATGGAGACTTTGAGGTGGAACGTGACAACGTAGAATGAATCCTGTTGGAAATACTAATTTTGAAATTAATACTTACTGAGCTTTCTTGCAAAACACAGGTCAGAAGGTTAGTTACTGAGTCTCAGCCGCTGCAATACCCATACTATTACAAGACTTAGGGCTACCACCAGTTTTAATCAGTTCTTCTGCCCTTCCAAACTGACTTTCACTTTCAGGGTTTATAGTACTTTCTTTCTCTTTACCTCACCACTGCTTATTAAATAACTTCAGAGATCAGACTGCTTTAAGATGCCAAAAAGTATGTTCGTGTCATATCAGAGCAGATTTCCACAAACAAAAAGGCATGCCATACTTGACCGATAACCGATAAATATTACGTACGCACATCCATCTGTACACATGGCAGTTCAAAGCATAAAATGAATTTTCATGAGCTAAAATATATCCAATCCAACTTTTTAAAATTTAATTTAAATAAGGATCAGTTATACCTTATGAACCTTTGCTCATGTGCCTAGTTGCAAGTCACACAGAAACTAAAGGAAGCAGGGAGAGGAAGGAATTAAGATAATAGAGAAACTGAGCGCACTGAGAAAATCCCTAGGAGCGTGTGGCTGTCACCTAGTCATTCAAACAAAGACAAATAACACTAATGCACTAGTAAAGTGAATGATAAGGACTGGTAAAGCAAAGCCTACTCCACCAACACAAAATGAGGGGGAAAAAGAGCTGCGGAGAAACATCATTCCCCCTGCTACATCAGATATTTAACAGCGCTGCTCTGTTCATACCCATCATATAAAGGGATTGGTTTAAAACTAAAAAACAATACACAGTTTATATTTAGCTTGTTATTCCAAGAACCCTATCTAGAAAAATGACATTTTTATCCTATCACAAGTCCATGATGATTCATAAGCAACCTTAAATCCTTACAAAGGAAGATTTATTTTGCTCTGCCCACCTCTATGACAAATCTGTAGTTTAGCTTTCTTTACATTAAACCCACATATCTGCATGATTTGCTGAAAAATGGCATATTTAACTGAACAGTTTTTCCAAAGATTACTCTCACATTTGGCATTTACCAGTATCATACAATAATCCAGACACAAAGTATACTTTAAGAAGAAATAACTGAAGTCTAGTATACTATCACAAATGTAATTAGCCAGAAGCAGGCAATTGAAGTATTACACTACAAGAAGGTTTATTAGCAGATTAGCTTTATATATACACACACATATATAAAATAAGCTGCTGAAACACAATCCTGGCTTAATGAGATAAAAATTAACTGTAACCTGCAATAATTGGTAGCTTTTCAGGCAAATATCAAAGCCACATACATACTTGAGACGCAATAAAAAACCCAGTGGTTAAACCAAGAGGTCCACATAATTATGATCACAGCAAAAACAACAGAAGTCTTCACTTTGATTGGTAACACCAGGTTAACTGCAAACAGGGGCAAAGAGATGTCCTTTGTGATCTGTGCACAACCTGAAGTCCTTCTGTTGGGATCACTGTCACCTGCAGCTTTGTTTCTTTAATCCTAATACATGTTTTTGATTACTAACACTGAAAAAAAAAGTCCAAAATTATTCAAGAATATGGAGGGAGTGGAAGGTGAAAGGCAAAGTAGTCATTCATTTCTAATGTAGAAAATAATTTTTTTTCCTTTATGCATCTTTCCTTGTACTAGCCTTATTGACACAGGTCAGTTTTATATACAGCATATTTAGTTTAATAAGATACAGTATGAAAAATCGGAATATATGCTCATAGATTTGAGTATGTTGCTACACCAACCTACTACAAAGAGTTCTCAGCAAGTTTATTATTTTTTTCATACGAATAAATGAGATATTTCATATGACTAAGTCTTTTTAAGAATTAGGGGTGTAAGATTAAAAGATATCAGTTTAGAACTAAATTATACAACCTGTGTTAACAAAGGTGTAAGTTGGGAAAAAAAAAACCACAGTAAAAACATAGCTGAATACACTTGATGTCTTACTGTTTTACTTCATGAGACCAGAAATCTATTTCTGGATGTCAGCCTCCTAAAGACATGTAAATGAGTAATTTTACCCCTACTTACCCCAAGAAAAGTGAAAAAACTAACTTACCTTTAACACTTTTTCTGTTAACATCAGCTCCTTTTTCAAGCAAATACTGAGCAATTTCTTTGTGGCCTTTGTAACATGAGATCATCAAGCACGTATGCCCATGACGGTTTGATACTTCCAGGTCTGCTTTGTGCTCCACAAGGTACTTTACTATTTCCAGGTGACCATCAAAACAGGCGGCTCTAAGTGGCGTTGAATTTGTCAGAGTTGTATTGTTGACAGATGCACCATGATCTAACAGACACTGAACCACCTTCAAGTGGCCAGCAGCTGACGCTGCCCATAATGGCGGAGCCCCCTCAATGGTCTCACCATCAAAATTCACCGAACCACCAACTTCTATTGATGCAGAGCAATGGTCCAACAAGTACTCCACCATGTCAAGGTGACCATAACGGGCTGCCATCAGAAGTGGTGTGGCACCATTGGTTTTCTCTGACATCAGCAGGGCTACCTCTTCTCTTGTTTTGCTTGCCAGTAACTTGGAAAGGAGCCGCACCTTGCCATCCCGAGCTGCGTTGAACACTGCTGTCTTTAGATCCATTTAGTCTGTACCTCTCTGCTTCTTAAACGATACACACCTGCCTTTTTCAGAGTCAAAAGCTTACTAAAAACACACCGCCCAAACACAATGTCCCCAGCTTCTTCTCAGACCAGTTTCATCCAGATGGGACAACATGGAGACTCTGAACGGGGTCCCGACAAAGCACAGGCTGTGCTTGTTATAAATCTGCAAGAGAAAGAATTCTGGATGTTTTCACCTCCTACTTAGCAAACATGTAACCGCAATTGTATTTTTCTACACCTATACCCAAACAACTCGCTGCTGTGGCGCACCGACGTCCAGCTGCCTTCCTTGTGGTCCCGCCGGGGCTGCGCGGTGCCCCCTGAGGAAAGCCGTTGCGGGGTGGTGTGTGGGGGGGAAGGGGGCTGATCCTACCAGCGCGTTATCCCCACCAGCCGCAGAAAAACGTTCCGTTACAGCGTTACGAGCGGTATCCCCGACTTGTTTTGCGGCGCAGCGTGAGGAAAGAGCGGCCTTACCCCCTCCCCCCCCCCCCCCCCCCCCCCCCCCNACGCACGCCCCGGCCGCCGCGCTTCGGCCGAGTCTCAGGCGGCCAGGAGAGCCTGAGCCTGCCCTTTCCCTCACGACCACCCTCAGTCCGCCCAGAGGCCCGCCGCCCCTCCTCAAAGCGAGCCCCCTCCCCCACCCAGCCTCCCTCCCTCCCCTCAGGGC
>VUYV01000030.1:1996476-2036435 GCA_008711295.1 Anarhynchus alexandrinus
AAAAAAAAGAAAAAAAAAAAAGCGTAATCAGTTCAGTTTGCTATTTTATGCCCAGAAGCAATATATCATAGCCTGGGGTGCCATTTGTCCCCTTGCAAGATGGTGCATCAGACGCTGATTGTTTTGTCTGCGAACCTCAGAACCAGGAAGATGAGAACAAACTCTATGGGGATTTAGAGAAGAGCAATCAAAATGATTAAGGAGGTGGTGGTATTAATTTGTGGAGGCAGATTAAAAGATGTAACTGTGTGTAAATGCTAAATTAGAAGTAAGTGGGGGTAAGAAGAATAGGTAACTTATTCAGGAGAAGTGAGTGGAACAGAGGAATTAGTTGAAGAGTTTTACAAGATTTAGTCAACAGAAATTGGGAAGCAAACGAAGGGAGGAAAGCGCATGCTTAGCATCAAAAATAATATCCCGGTAGGGAGGCTCTGTCAAGCCAGAAAAATCGTTTAGAAGTTGTAGGAACTCATTGATAGAGCCATTTGCGACTGGGCTGTGCAAATCATATCATGTATAAGTAAAGTACTGCAGGAAACAGGTCTGTGCTGGAGGCAGCATGGAGATGATAACCTTTTCCCATTCCATCCCTGGAGTTTTCAGGACAGGTGCTATGTTGCATGGTGAGCGCTGATGGACCTGCAAACTACAGGGCTTCACGGTTGCTTGTAAAATAGCAGATGCAGCAGTGCTCCTATGGATGTCAAACACAGGCACATCCCCATTCCTTCCCAGCCCTGAATTAGGCCAAAGTCCCAAGACAGGGTCCACGGGAGGAAAATTGGTCAGGCAGGCCAGCAGGGAATGGGAATGGCTTCTTCAGAGACCTACTGCCTGGACCACGGCAGAAGATATACCCTGGCACACAGCTGCGGGGCACACCAATGGGGAGTTCAGACACAGCCTGTGGGACACCGGGCTTCCTCTTTAAATAAAAATCTCTGTCTTATGTGGCAAATAATAGAACTGCCTTGATATTTCAGAGATCTACCTCAGAGTCACTAGGTGCAGGCATCTATGAATTAAGCAGAGATTAAAGCAATTATTAAAGAAAATTATTAAAGAAAATTTTACAGGAGTTATGCTTCTCCAAGTGCCCTGCTGCCATCCTTCTCTTTCGTACCTCGACATACATATGTCTTCAACAATTATTTAATCCTGTTTATATTTTATAAAGGCCATTCTCAGGACATGAATGGACTTAAGGAGGTCTGACAATGCAGCTGCATCCTGGCTGCCCTTGTTCGTGTGTCACACCTCCACGCTGCCCGGCAGAGGCAGTACCTGGCTCCGGAGGGACACCGAGAGCCACAGATCTGGGTCCAGCCCCAGCCAGCGCTTCCCCGCTGCAGTTATTTTCTGACTCCCAGAAGGGACCTAAGCCCTGCTTTCCAGAGGTATAAAAGCAAATATTTTGACTCAGCGTACCTGAAGCACCGTGAAAAACAAGAGGTACCAATTCCTTCTTTAATGTTTCAAATTCAGTCACTCATAGCCAGTCAGTCTGGTGTGGGGATGCGGTACCAGGGACAATTTCATCTGGCTTGCCTCCCCCTCTCTGGTGCCCCCATGCTGGGTGTACGAATAACCGCCCCATGCCCACAGGGAAAAGGTGTGTTGCTGTCAGACTGGGATTTTTGGTGGTGCCCCAAACTGTTAAAAAGGTCGGTTAGCCTTGATGCTTGATCAGTTTTGCAGTTTCCTTGCCCAAAATATACTCTCTGTTTTTGAAAGTTGTGAATGGAGAATGGTGTTAAATGGAATAATAACATGTGTTGCGATGACTTAGTTCTCACCTCAGGGTATTCTTGTCCTCACAGCTATTCACAGAAGACAGCAGAAGGGCTTTGTCACATACAGGAGGGGCTAACGTGATCCCCGCCTTGCAGACACCTATGGTTTGGTGTGGAGTGGTCTTCCCCTCCATGCCTGGGTCACACCTCTGTGGCACTGTGTCTCACAGACCGGTGTTTACTGTTGCATCTACAGCCTTGGGTCCAGATTGAAGAAGAGGTGTTCATTTTGTGTACAAAGGGTAATACCGTAAGGAAAAACTCGCAAGCTTGATGGAGTGCTTGGTCTGAACCAGCAGGAGGGTTTTCAGGACTGCCATTGATAACATTTTGGGAGCCAAATTCTATATTCAGCAAGAGATCTGGTTGTAAAAGTGCTGTATTATTTAGTTTCAACCCTTCAGGTCTTTATTCCCATGTCCCAAAGGACAAAAGAGGATGGTACAGAGCTTGCTTTCTCCTTGAGGCAGGCCATGCACAGCAATACAGCAAAAAGAAACCTCAGCCATATCTCAGTTGTTAGCTTTGGCACTAGAAGAAATATATCTACATTAACGCGGTGATTTCCTCCATTTTTTCATCCCGCTTTTCATCATCATGCACCAGGCGGTATCCCCAGCCTGACTATACTTCTGTTAGGCCTGGAGCTAGCTCAGAAAACTCTGTGTTGCGTTTTGCAAGGGTGGACATGCCCTCCAGCTGCTCTGCGTAGTGTACGTAGCACGGGTCCTACCTCAACTGGCACCCAGTCCCCTACACAAACCTGAGATTTTTAGGTCAGGAATGGAATATAGGGTATAAGATCAGGAAGGCTCCCAGGACGGGGAGCCGGAGCAGACTGCAAGCTGAGCAGAGAGATTCCTAAGGCATCTGCAAGTGCCAGTATGTGAGCTGAGGCCAAATTATTCAATAAGCTGAAATACCTGCTGAAGCAAAGCCTGAACCCTGAGTTTTCCTTGAGGCGCACTGACCACTGCAAGGGGGAGGTGATGATGGCAAATTCCTGTCGTCTACTGCCAAACTTACCTTAGTCAAGCCCCTTCCTGGCTGCCGGTGCTTGCCCACACCTCTGGCAGCCCCCGTGGTGGCACTGATGCCGGCAGTGATGCTACATGCAGTCGCTGCCACTCGCTCTTTCTCACCCATGAATATTTATGCACTTTCATATGAAGCAGAAGAGCTTCACAAGGACGGACCAGAGACACCCACCCTGGAAACATCTGCGCCCAGGGGCTGTGACACCCTCTGTGGCAGTGGGAGACCCCTGCGCCACGTGAGCCGGCCAGGGGGTGCAAACCTACGCCCATCGAGGCACCAGCAGCACCTCCTTACCCGGCCTAAGCCTGAGCAACATCTGCGTGTGCTGCATTGCCAAACGCCCCTCTCCCCCCTAGGACAGCAAGCACCACGTGTCGGACACACACTCGGGTTGGGGAGGTTGCACGCGTGATTTAGTTTCATATTTAGGCCAAGTCTCCTAAAATGTGATTGCTTACTTTAGGTGACATTAGTGATCCAGATGTTCACCCTTTGGTCTAAAACCCCAGCGCTCTGTAGTCAAGTCCACTGTGGGCAAGCCAGATGATGAAGTTTCTTCTTCAACTGGCAGCTCTTGCTTTCATTGTCCTGTCAACAAATCTGGGAGCTGAATGCATTAGTTATTGTATATGTGGACGAACCTGATGCAGAATGGTGTTAAAATTGTGAGAGAGGTTTACAAGGTGGCTGGAGACGTGAGTCTGCAGGAACTGAAAAGTTTTGGCAGGTTTGCTGGACCCCTGCAGGCTGTTATCTTTCCTTGTCCTGTGGCACTTAACTTGCAGCCGACAGTGGAAACCCTCTGCAGCCCACGTGCGGACACAGACTGAGACAGGGAAGCCTGGTTCTGGGAAGAGGAATTAAGCATCTCTGCCTATTTGCCCTGGAGCGATGACATTTTGTTTCCAGTGAAGTCAGCTGAGCCAGGGGTTTACCCCCAATATCCGTAACAATACTTGGCAAACAAAACAGGGGAATAAGAGGAAAATGATAATCAGTTTGTTTACAATTTGTAAAAAAACTTGTACAAATCGCACTAACTCTATAGGCTATTAAATTATATATTTTCACATGTGCACATATGTATGTAAGTATGTATGTGTATGCAAAGGAAACAGTTCATAGGTTAACTTCCCTAAAATATACACAGTGGTTTAGTAATGGAAATATACTACAGGAGACAGATGTTATTCCACATGATGTGGGTATTTCTAAAAGGTACAAATAAGGCAAGTTTACAAATACTCTCATAAAGGGATTCAGGGTTTTTAAACAGTCTAATTAGCCTACACCTTTCTTCACTATTCTTGTATTTGATGTGCAAGCTGCAAAATCTCCTCTCCTTTCTCTCTACTGCCCCTGGTTCTAATTCAAGACGTTGAAAGTACTTTGACAGAGGTCGCAATTTGCAGAAATTCAAACATTTCTGTCATTAAAATCAGTGGCAGTTGTGCACCTAGCTTTTAGGTCAATATTTGCCAAGTTTGTGAAAGCTGAATTTCCCTCCAAGAAGACAAACCCAATTTTCTTCCTCTCCTGGCAATCTCTACTGTGCATTGTAAAAGACCTGCACGTCTGAATTTATACATCCAAAGACATTCCTGCTCGCCAGTGCACAACCATACATTGCTTCTTCAGTAACAATAGCCTGGCATTTTGGGATAGGCTTCCCTAGGCTGCATAACAGATCTTGAGAAGTAAAACTTGTAAATTTAACATGGCAGAATTTAAATGTAACAAAAACAACTGCCAGAGTGAAATTCTCTGCTAAAGCAACATTTGCAGCATACAAAATAATCTCAGATTCATCAGTACAGTTGTTTTAAGTCAATACTTGGCTAAGCTATAGATAAAAAAAATGCATCAAAAATTAGCTCACCATCAAAAATTAGCTCCCTATACTTTAACCATGCCATTGCTAGGTAGAGCCTGTTGTGTTCGTGTTGCTAGCCATGCTGGAGTCAAACTGTGCTCTGGCATGGTGTGATCCTCTACCAGAGATATGCTGGGCATGCACTGTCACTTTGCTTACAATCGATTGGTTTGACTAATCCTTTGCTCTGTTAAACTTTGGATTGTGCCCTGGTGACACCAGAAGCCTCTCCTGTCCCGCAGGCTGTACCCATTCTGGTATATTGTAGATGTGAAACTTCCAGAATAGGCTGCTCACAGTCTCTTTGCTGCCCTTTTTTCACCCCATTCATATTATCCCCCTGTTATCTTCCTTTCTTCACTCCCAGGCCAAGGAAAAGAAGGGCCCGACAGTGTTGATAAAGATATACAGAATTTTAGCTATTGAATTCACAAGATTTCCAAAGTGGGTGGAATAAAAAATACATAACATCCTCTGCTTTCCAAGTATAGAACAGACATTTCACCTACAATGAAACCTACTCGGCTAGTCATGATACTTGGGAATACGCATATTTAACTTGTACAGACCCCTCCGCTAATTCACTGCAGAGAAAAACGAGGGAGCTGATGGGCCAGGGAGCACTCTGGGCTGACGGAAAGCTCAGAAGGCTCCAGGGAGTCAAAATGGTTGGAAGCAAAAGAAAAGGAAAAGCAAAGGAAAGGAAGAAGAGAAGGCTCCAGGGAGAACTTATAGCAGCCTTCCACTGGTTTAAGGGGGCCTACAGGAAAGATGGGGAGGGACTCTTTATCAGGGAGTGTAGTGGTAGGACAAGGGGTAACAGTTTTAAACTGAAGGAGGGTAGATTTAGATCAGATATCAGGAAGAAATTATTTACTCTGAGGGTGGTGAGACACTGGAACAGGTTTCCCAGAGAAGTTGTGGGTGCCCCATCCCTGGAGGTGTTCAAGGCCAGGCTGGATGGGGCTTTGAGCAACTTGGTCTAGAGGGAGGTGTCCCTGCCCATGGCAGGGGGGTTGGAACTCGATGATCTTCAAGGTCCCTTCCAACCTAAACCATTCTATGATTCTATCATCTATGTGGTAAAGCTACTTTTCCTCAAATAGATGTCAGTAGGGGAGGTGGTGGGGGGTGTAATCAGAGCAATACTCCGTTTACCGTAAGCACCAGCCAGCAGGAGCACAGAGAGCAAACAAAACAGAGTACAAGTGCTAGGCAACGGTCGTGATTGCAACACGCCGCGCGCTGCAGCTCCTGCAGAAGCTGCTGAGCGGCTGGGAGCATGCCGGTGGTATTTCAGTCCTTGGCTTCAGATGCAAGTGCTATAAGTGTCCCTACATTTTAGTCATCAGCAGCTGTAACTGTCATTGGAAGTCTGCAGAGGCACCAAGCACTTCAGACTAGCCGTGACCTTTTACATCGCCATATATATCCAGAAAACATTCTGTCTGTAGCAAAGAATCCCCGTTCCCAGCGGTTTCTGGCCACGTGGGTGTGTGTGCGCGTACGCGCGTACGCAGTCACACACGTATGTGCTTTGGAGAGTTCTGCTCTCATTTTCTGCCTTCTAACCATCTCCATAAGCAGCTGGTCAGAGACAAGCGTGTGGCCTCAGCAAAAAGGTCTCTGGGAGTAGCTTCCTATGAAATCATGACTGGGGACTCTTTCATTAATCCGCCTCTGATTGCTGGCTCTAGCTTGATGCTGAAGAAACAGAGAGCATGGACTAACAGGAAAAATATTTCCAAGCCTGGCTTAATTCTAGGTTAGGAGGCAGAGGTTTGGGTGGCTTTTTTTTTTTTTTTTAAATGACATAAGGCTCAGCTACTGAGTTTCTCAGTTCCCTCGTGTAGGGGTGTCTCTGCCTGTCTGTCTGGTGGTTTTCTGATAAGAAAGACTGTTGTCATTTCGGTAGTGGCTCTTCTTGTGGAGCTGCCGTCGGCCACAGCCATCCCCTGTGCATTGCCCCACATCCTCCCCTTCAGACACCTGACCTGCCTGAGGAAACCCCACAAGCTCTTCAGCGCTTGCCTTTAGCAGCGGGGTTTCGCATTTCTGAGTAAGTCTGCAACAGTCAACCATGTAACCAATTCGCTCTTTATCTAGGCTGCCTGTTCCACTGCCGCAGCATATGAGCATCTACTCCATTTTCTTCTGCAGGCTGGATTACTAAAATACATTTTACTGGGGCTTCTCGCAAGCACGCCTCAGAAGATTCAGTCAGAGCAGATTGGAGCTGTTTGCTTGGCTTTTAATGCTAACCACACTGAGCTTATTAAAACTGTTCTCCACAGATTGCCTTAGCTTATTTAAGATTTATAAATCTCTTGGATTTATGCCACTAGTACCTCGGGTACTCAGGCACTGTCCTTTCCTTGGGTACCCCCCCAACCCTGGCTGTCAGCCAGAGAGCGCAGGCAAACCATGCCCAGCACTGGAATCTGAGGAGAAGCTGCCTTATCTCAGTTTTGGGGTTTTTGCTTTTTTTCCCCCCCGCCTTCTAGTGGTTACGCCAAATGAGATTGATGGCTTTCTGAGAAGGAGGAGCTGCTGATTTTACCCTGCCCTTTCTCTAAGGGATGAATGCAGTGCAGGGTGAGGTGGCAGCCACAAGACTTCACATATTCCACAGGCCAAGTTGCTTGGGAAACATCTGAGACAAGTGCCAGAAATTTTGCAATAGAATTGTATACTTTTAAGAGAGAAAAAAAGAAAACAGAAAATTACTTATTCCGGTTAATAAGACTCGGCACTTTTTGCAGCAGTCTTTATAGGCCTGCAGGCAGAGCAAAGGAAAAATTAAAATCAAGAAATAACCTGTTGTAGAGAAAGCCAAATATACCATTAGGCAGCTCTGCTTCCCATTGTGCAATGCCTTCTACCACAAGACTTTGTAAATAAAATGTCTGTAGCCTTCTGTGACATAAGGATCACTGTCCTTGTTTAACAGCTGAACATAGCAAAGCAAGGAGACATCTCTCAACACCGCTGTGGGGAGAGGGGACTGAGATTGATGCTGGAGAGCGTTTTTCCAGTGTGCTGCTTTGCTGTCCCAGCCCTCAGCATCACCTCAGCATCACCCCTTCCTCGTCTGTTTGGGCACATCCAATTTCCAACCATTTAGAAGGCACCTGCTTCAAACACTGTTGTTGGACCAGGGGACCACCGTGGCCACCCCCCACCAACCAGAGCCAGGAGCCTTCTGCTCAAGTCCAGCGCGATGCTCAGCAACCCCAAGATCTCTCCTCGTCTCTGACCCTTTGCTCATTTCTGCCAGGACAGAACGTAGCGAGGGGACCAGGTGGTTTCAAGGTGACATTTGGGACCTTCAGAGGGAGGAGACAGCTCAGATGCTGCCGGCTGCAGAGTGCTCTGAGATGCAGGCGAGAGCCTCCCTTGCAAATGTGATAGTCATGGCAACAGTGCTCTGGCTTCTCCGGGAGAGCAGTAATTCAGCTTTAGACGTAATTCCATATATTTGGTTTGTAGTGCAGTATTGCTCACCCAGTAGTATACTCAAAACTCATGAACTGTTTTTCTGTTACCATACCAGAGACAGGGGAGGGTCACCCACCTTGCTTTTCCAGCCCTTGCATCCATGAGTGTGGGAGCAGGGGTAGGTCACAGCTGGACGGCATACGGATTTCTTAGACTTTTCTTATCGCAGGATACAAATTTCCTCGCTTTGCCAGAGTATCCCCGCGTAACCCTTTTAAGCACTGCATTCTGCTGCAGCACCCGGGGAGCTCCGCACGCAGCACGAAGGCGGCTGCCCGGGAGAGGTACGGAGAGAGCTGCGGTCAGCAGCGAATGCAACCTACGACAAGTCACAGGAGTTTCACTTGGCTGGAGTCTGCAGCTCCCAGGCAGACCCTCGCTATATGGCCAGGCGGTTGTCAGCCGGCGGGGCAGTGCACTAAGCACCCCTGTAAGACCGGCAGGAGGATGGGTGGTGGCCAGTAGTGACAAAGCACACGTTTCTGCATGAAAATGAGACAGCAGCTCTTATTTGTAGGCACCTAGCGTGCAAGACAGCTGTCTGTGTCGTTCTTGCAGGCAGTACGCAGCAGTATGAGCAGGCAGTAACGCTTGCGGGAACACTTTTTTTTTTTCCTGAACCAGCTACTGGAAGAGAACAACATTAAAGTGCAAATGACCTGAGGACTTTAACCCTCAAACATTGCCCGAGAGCTGCACAGTAGGATATTACCTGCAAGTTTGGGCTTCTCGCCAGCAAAGCAACTGGTATCTCCTGGGATCAGCCAGAAGGAACGGTTTTACAGAGGTGGAATAAATAACTAGCAAAAACAGCGCAGCAGCTCGGTAGCTCAAGAACAGGAGTCTCTGGTTTGCTGAGGTTTGGCCCGAGCCTGAGAACTGGTTTCCCTTTCTGGAAACATTTTGCTGTGTAACAGACCACATCTCCTCCTGTTTCTCTTAGACTTCTTCCCATTCTCTTTTCCTTCTGTCTCCTTTGAGTAATCCTCCCATTGATATGGTTTATAGACTGTATGCTGTGGACAGGTTGTCTTATGTTCAGGATTTCTCCTTTTTTCACAGGAAAAAAGTACATTTACACCAAGGGGGAAAATAAAAAAGGTAAAAAATCCAATAGACAGCACTTAAATGAATCAGTACTGGCAGAGGAACTCTGAAAGCCTCCCACAGCCGAAACCCTCCACCCATGCTCACGGTGCTTGTAGCTCTCCTGAAGAAGCTTGGGCAGCTCTGGCCACCCCACTGTGGCAAGGGGGGCAGAGGAGAGCAGAGCCCACCCCCCAGCTTATGGTGACCAAGTGGTGACCAAACTATCCCCAGTGCTGGAGTCAGAAGCCTCCTCTGCCTGTAGGCAGCTGCCCGTTGTCAGTAGGCATCACTCCCAGCATTGGGGAGACCAGGGGTGATTCACTGAGAAACCCTCTACCCTGCTCAGGACTTTCTGCCATCCCAGGCACCGTGACCGGCTGCACCAAGGGTGCTTTGCGAGGGCTGCGGACACGAAGCACCCCCTTGGCTCCACAATTTTGCTTTCCTGCAGCACAAGGATACAGCCCGCACGTGGATGAAGCGTGCGACGTGTCCACAACTGATTCGCACCCTAAATTTTTGAGACAGGCATTCAGAGCTGTTATTCTCCTCATTTGCAAAACAGGGAACAGAGGCAGAACACAAAACATTGTGTCCAAAATCACGCCGCATGCAAGCCATGACACAGCTATCACGTCAGCTACCTCCCACAAGCGTGACATCCATGCTGATCCAGACACTAAAGCCCCTCTCGCTGCCTTTTCTCTTCAGCGAGGAACAAAGTGTTTTGCTCAGAGCTGACTGTGCTTACACCTGGAATAGCCATATTTCAGTCATTCAGAGAATAATAAATTACCTTGTTTTAATTTAATTTCCACCAGAAAAAAAAGCAAAGATTTCCAATGCTATTTTAATAATTACATTCCACATCAGCAATACAAAACTATAGTGAAACCCAACGCAAGCTGGCTTACTGAATCACAGCTAGCAGTCCTACCAAGTACAGGAGGAAAAAAGAACACCAAAGATCCGTCTTAAATCTGTTCAAATATGCTTAAGAACTGGGGTGCATGAACTGCACGAAATACAAGTAACTCAAACTGATGCCAGTTCTGTGGCTCTCCCTTTCCAGCCTCAGCTGAGAACGCTTGCCTTGAAGACAAACACAGTCTCCCATACTATTTTCTCCAATGTAATTGACTCATGTTTTACCTTAAAGAATGTTCCAAACACAGTTTAGTCTCAGAATGAGCCAAGAAAAAGTTTCTTGAAATAACAAAACACATCAGAAAATGCTTTCTTTATAGAAAAAGAAATCCCAAATGTAACAAAAATAAAATATCTTTGAAATGGCCATTTCTCAAGGTGGCAGCGTATTCCACAGAATGCCTTTCATAATGCAGTGATTTCATTCTGATGACAAGTATTCCTCTTTTATTAATATTTTTCAGTATCAGCTACAAGATGTGAAAAGCTGTACATTGTTAATGGAAAACAATACACGTGTGGCAGACCTCACAAGATATAGCCAAACATAGCTAGGGTTTCAGTTTGGCAGCATCTTGTACCTCTAAGTTGACACAGTGACAGACATGCCTTCGTATACGGCATGCATTCAACAGTACTTAATTAACATACTCGACAGAGAACTTTACCATTAGTTTTGTCAAAAGAAGAGTTCCCCTTCCTTTACAAAACAAGAGCAAGGAATATCACTTCTGCTTTATTCTGAGCATGGTCTGTCTTCACAGTTTTTCACCATGACAAGTGCTCTAGTTTCTGTTTCATCCTTTCCTCCCTCCATATCTCTCACTGTTGCCTGTATGTATACTCATGGAAAATTTTCTCCACTTGTTTTTCAAAGCCAGAACTATCCTCTTACAGTGCATTAACAGCCTGCAAGTGTAAGTGTGTTATTCAGTGGCCTCACAGGTACCACAGAGTTGTAATTTATGCTATTAAGAGCATTGACAAGGGAGGCAAAAGACTGAAACACATGCCAAGGTCCATTCAGAAAATTTTGTCAATAGCATAATCATCCATGCTGAGCAATTCACAGCATCACTGAAGTTTTCCAAGACCTACTCACTACAAGGCATCGCTGCAAAGATTATTCCAGATTTAACACCAAACTTATTCTGCAGCAAGTTCTGGATCTGGATGGCTTCATCTGCATCATTGTCAGCACGCGGAATCATAAACTTACAGAAAACAGCCTCAGTAGTCTCATTACCACTGCAAACTCCTGAAGCCCTGCTTGTGGGCTCTCCGATTCCAGCAGAGAGGCCGCACAGTTCATTAATTGGCTTGGAGTCTCCTAGACCTGTTCTCAAGCTGTCAGCCTTTTGCTGGTCTCTGCTGAGAGTGCTTTGTCTGGAGTTAGTACTGCCTGTTACTAAAAACACACACATCCAAAAATGATTTGTTGGTGTGACTAATGCCCGCTTTCTCCATTAAAAAAAAAATAAAAAAAAGTCACAGACAGAAAAAAGCAAAAGAGCTACTGGCTGTTAGGATAATGTGAAAACAGAATTCCTTGCCTTTTTTAGATAACAAACTTGTTTGACTGGAGGAAGCTATTACTCGTGCTGATGAAAGAAGGCAGAAATGCTGAGAGAAAAGCTGATATTCAAGTTCAGTAGTTCCCAGCCCTTTTTGTTGATGAACTCGTTGCTGAGCACTCCAGCCAGGCACTTCCCTTGGAGACCCACCAGCCGTCACCAATAGGAAAGTCCATCCAGGGAGGTCCAGCTCTTGTTGTGGTTCCTATGCTGCAAAGGGAGATGCTCCACTGAAGACATTGGCATAGGGATGGCAGGGTGGGAGCTCATCCCTCTCCTGCATGATCTGCACTCTCATCCCAGTGGAAACCAGTGCCAGTCAGACACAGGGGCTGCCCAGCTGCCAGCAGCACTGCGAAGCCAATGCGTCTGCTCTGGGGAGGTGACATAAGGTGCAGTGCCTGCAGAAAACCAAACGGCCAGCCTTTCGCTGTCTCATTCCTGTTTATTTCTTTAATCGTTGTTTGCACAGCTTGAGCTGAATTTACAGAAGCATCTCCCCTTTGTGCAAAGGAGCTGGAAGAGCTGTTTTTTTTTAATTCTGCTAACGCCGCTCGCAGACCTGAGCAAACCCCGCAGGTGAGAGTGGGGCAGGAGGGGTCCTGCCAAGTGCAGCAGCTGCCAAACTGATCTAGCTGTAGCATGAAAGTGCAGCCAAGGCTCACACCCTTCCAGGGAATTTAGGCAACTGAATTGGCCTTTAAATTAATTTGGGCTCCAGTGCCCAGGCCCAGGTTACAGAGGACATCTGGGGCAGCATCTGGCCTCAGACAGTAAGGGCAGTGGTACCTGCATGGAGAGCAGTGTCTGCCTGGCGTGACCCCACCACTCCTCTTCCCTTTGCTTCCCCTCCTCTCGTTTAATCTCCTTCTCCCTAAAATACTGGTTGCTGCACAGCCTTGTGGCTGAGGAGAAACGAGCAGGGTCACCGGTGGGACCATGGGTGTTCCCCCTTCACCAGCCAGAGAGGTTTCGGGCATGAGGCAATCCGGGTCTGAACACCTTCCCTGTGGGCTTGGCGCTCTCTCAGTTCCTCCTGCCCTGAGAAGCCTGTCAAGGTCTCCCACAGCTAGGTCTCCTTCTGACCCACAGCTTTTCCTTTTTTTACACACCAGGTTAAGCCAGCATTAGTCCGTTCATGTCTAAGTATAGCACAAGTGGCAGGAGTCATCTACCGCTTCGTGCTTTCCCACCGTTACAGCCCTGTCCAGCTCCTCACAGTGTGTTTCTGTCCTTAAATATTAGTTTCATTTTATCAGTAGAGCTTCAGGTGTTTTCCAATGACTGGGTAAAGAGCCGGCATCCGTGTTTGACGTGGGAAGAGCAGAGCCACAGAAAGCAACTTCTGTTCCGCAGTGACACGCAGCCTATGCGGACCCTCCCTCCCTCTAACTCTGTTTTCCATCAGGCCATGACATTTTCCTCATTAAGTGAAAGTCCACTGTGAATGTTGTGTTTTAATGTTGTAATCTCAAAAATATGGGCAGGAGAACCAACTGCCCCCAGAGGCAGGGGCCAAAACAGTGCAACTCCTTTTGGGGTAAAAATAATTAACTGCATGAAAACCAAAAAGGTTACTTTTTTCTTTTCTTTTCTTTTTTTTTTTTTTTTTTTTTTTAATTTTTTTTTTCTTTTTTTTTTTTTTTTCCTTTCCTAAAGCAGTTTGAGCCTGGATCAAGTCAATATATATTGGAATAAGCATGTCTTTGAGGTTATGTGGTGACTTGATCATGCGACCTTGCACATGAAGGAGGTGGGTCCAGATCTTACGGGAATGGTGGATTTGAGAGAAAATGCTGCCCATGAGAGAAGGGAGCAGTGTATTATCGGCAATGCAGCCTGCAGTAGGAAGCTGATAGCATGAACAATGAAAATGTCTTACACATGGACATAAAGACACAGTATCGCTGTACACTTGTTTCATGTGTGCTTTCAGTCCCCTGTAAAGCTGTGGCAATGCAGGTGTGGGATCTATGCCTTCTACAGAGCACCCCCAGAGCAGCGCCTGGTGTTTGTGTGACCGTGCTCCCATGGCACAGAACTTATTTTTAAATGATTCAGCAGAAGTTTGGGCTTATTTCTTTCATTTGAAAGAAAGCACAAAGAAAAGAGAACAATTCAGAGGTTTGCTTTCACAGTGAGAACGAATTGGCAGCGAGCTAAGTGCGTTGAGCAGTAATTATAGTAAGACTCAGAGCTTCTGTGCTAATGATCCCCTAAATTAAATTCCCATGTGATCTAATACAGGGCCAGGCGTGCAGTTTCTGTGCTTGGTTGCTGCCCTCTCTTGGCAGCATCACCAACCTCCAGGAGAGAAAGCAGAATGAAGGGCGTCAAGAAAAAAAACGTATGAAATCATGCTCACTCAGAGAAGGTGGAAGAAAAAGTCTTGTACCAAAGAAAAAATGCAACATTTTGCATCTTTTTTCACACTGGAAAAATAACGAATTGCTTGTAAGAAGTCAGATCTCCTGTCTTCTCTAAGACGAGGTTCATTGACTTGGTATGTGTGTGAGAGAGAGAACTGATTTGGGTGATGAGACTGTCACAGACAGACATCGTCCTTTCCTATACATTATTTCATACACCTAACAACTACCTTGTCCTTTGTCCCCCATAAAAACAATTTTCTAAAAAAAGAGTGACTTTTGCTTTTCAATCCCTAGAAGAATATTTGAGGAGGCTTCCAAGGCATTGCCTCAATAGCCTTCTATAAAGATTTCCATCTCTAGTATACATGTATGTATATTTTTTTATCAGTGTCAGAAAGACTGAAAGAAAAGTGGATCCTGTGAATAATGGTAATCCTTTGTGGCAAATATTACAGGAGAAGCCGCTGCCCGAGCATTCATACCTTATTCAGGAGTCACACACCCACCACCTGGGTCTTTCACTGATAGGACCAGGGACCCTTTGCAGCAGGTGACCCCTGTGTGTGACACACACACATACACATTTACTGTTGGGCACACTCCCTCCTTCTTCAGGCTGGACCCTAGGTAATAAATACAAAGCCTTGGATAAATGAAACTCAAAATCTGTCCCCCAGTTGAGTTGAAGAAAAACGTGTGGGAAGTGGGAATCAGACTAGAAGCAGTGAAAATATTCTTGTTGGGTTAAATGGTGACTGGAATATGCCTACCTGACTCAAAGTAATATTATCCATGTGGTCCATGATGAGAAAAGTGCTTTAAGGAACTTAAAGAACTTGTTTCTGATCAAGATTTGTATTTAATTCATCTGCACAAACAACAACAGAAATGTGCAATGGCTCAGGAGTACAGTGAGAAAAATAAAACCAGAAAAAAAGTGAAATTGTTTAGGGTAGCACACTTGCATTAAAAATTTTGTCATCAAGTCACCAGAATTTGTGCAGCGTATAAGAAATCACAGCTATCGACGACAGACTTACCTTTTTAAACAGCTATGTATTGATAAAGCAACATGAAAATGAGAGAATTTACAGCAGCCGGTACATTTTTCTGCAATGGTCATTTACAATACCTGAATGTGTCTAAGAGCCTTAGATGCTGTTTTGGCCATTTTTAATCGAATTGATTCAACCTAGAGTGGTCTGTCAGTTGGCGGGTCCACTGGAAGTCAGGGCTCCTTCTTTGCTCTGATAAACTGATACCAATTCCAAAAAAGCAGGAAGTGGTTTGCTTGTAGATGCTATTAGAGCAACTGATATAGTTGGAAAAATCAGATAAAATGTTGGGTGCTCAAACCTGGAAATCTGAAGAAGGGCTTGAGTGACTTAAAGTTTGTCCATTTCCTCCTGTCATATCAGTTATTCAATAGTGTGTTACTTCTTCCAACCATGTGCCTTCTTTGTTCTTACACCATCATGGTTACAATGAAATACCATTCTGACAAAGGCACAAGGCAATAACATGATTTAATAATAATGGCACAGTTAATTTCACTAATGAGATTGGCTGTTTGCTGTTACCTCTTTGATGTTTGTTTGGGAACACAGCACCAAGAAAAGGCCGAGTTCACCAGGAACAAAGCTGTGACTCTAACCCTGTCAACTGACATTTGTAAGCCAAAATTCAAAAATCTATTTTCTACATCATTTGAGTGCTTCCTGTTTATGAACATACTCGTGAAGCTTAAACCTTATTTTCTTTCCTTGGCAATTTGCTGCTCTGCCACACCATACCCAGGGCCTGCTCATCACTTGGTGCTAACTTGAAACATCTGCTGTGAAGAGGAATGCATGCGAGCTAGGCAGGTACAGCACAAGAAAACCCCCAGTGTCTGACTTATCAGCCATGACACAAGTAGAAGATGGACGATCCGTTCCTGCACGGCCCGAAAGCCCTCCTTGCCATTACTGGGGGAGGTTTCACATTTGCTGAACAGCAGCACCACCGTGTGACATACGTGTGTCGTGCCCTATAGGGCCACGCACCTGTATATTAACGCTGTGCTCACCAAACAGAGGCACAGGTACTGGTCAGATGAGCCACAGACCACCCCATCCCAAATCATTCTGCTGGCAATTACTTCAGCTTTACCTTGTTTCATTCGCACTCACACTTGGAATGCGGACCACTGATCCGGTGATCAATCAGCTCACAGAGCACCAACCCTGGAAGGTGCTGGGAATGGGGCTCCAGATCTGGTCATTCTGGTTTGTTTTGGAAGGACTGCTTGTGTCATTACAGGTTTGGTTTGGAAGGATTGCTTCTGTCATTACAGGCACCCTGCGGGCGTACTAACTCTTAGCACGGTTAAAGATGCACCAGGAGTTGGACTAATCTGTCTTCCCTGCTGGGACTGAGAAGAAATACGGAAGAAATGCAACCTGTGTGTGGCCTCAGTGAGACAATGACATGGGGTTTTTGAAGTTTAAGAAGTGATGCCTGTATAGGCTTCAAGCAATAGATAGGGAGACTACACAGAGGCTCGTAGCTGAAAAGAAAGAGCAGGAATAAAAATCAGTAAAGCCATGTCAGGATTGCTTGGGGACACGATGATTTTGTCCAAGATGAACATGAAGTTCTGTATGATTATAATCCACTCCTTTGGAGGTGTGATTTGCAGGCACAGCACAATAATGCAGCGTGCTTCCATGAAGGATTAAGATAATTTCCTCTTTTTGCAGATGCCAGATTTTATAACATCAGGGCCTTCTAAATAAGCAAATCAGGGTCAAGCCAACATTATGTCATTCCCTGAATACTGGCCAGAACTATCCTCAATGTTTTTAAATACAAAAGAGAGAACCATTTTGTAGAGGACAAAAAGGCAATATTACATTTTTTCATGGTGCAAGTGCGCCCCATATTTATTGTGTACATTTCAACAATGTGGGTGATCAGACTTTTTGCACGGTGCTAATGAAGAAGTGGAAAAGAGCAGAGGTGCTTGTGAACTAAAGACAGGAAAAATTTGATTGCCCTTCTCTTAGTGGTAACAAGCCTTGGGGGTTCAAGAATAAACGTGAAAAATATGTTTTCAAAAAGCCTTTTCTGATTTTTCATGCTTTTGCAAGCAAGCAGTTTTACATAAAAGAATGACTTCCAGCTAAAAAAGGTGGCAGAAGAAAAATGCCTGTTTTAGTATATCTCTTCTTCCTCTCACTGCTCGAGTATAGTTATGATACTGGTCAGCTTACAAATGCAAATCTACATCAGAAACACTGTCACATGTTTTTTTTCCAGATGAAAGACAAAAACAAGTCTTTTGAACACTGACTTCCCCAGAGAATGGATTCCCAAACCAGTCTACTGTGAATTTGCTTGAGGCAAGAGCTAGCAAACACAGTAATGGAAGAGGCCACCTATGCTGCATCTGCCAGACATTATCATCTCACCCCAAAACCACACATGGATGTGTTGCAGAAGAGCACAGTCCTCAAGAAGCATGTGTGAAAAAACTCTTAGAGCCCTTTAACAGTTGCCCAGTACAACCTGGAAAGTCAGCACAAGCGATGCAGTCTTTCTACTGCAATCCTACATCTTTCATAAAGAGGTGAGAGCTGAATCAACAAATCTGCACAGTGCCAAAGGCTCTATGGCTCCCACGAAATCTTCTTTCATGCAGTTGTTTACAGGCTGTAAACTTCAATGGGATTCTGGACCAAGCTTGGGAACTCACTGTGCTAAACTCTGTGCAAGATGTGCAATAACGAGGCAGCTTCTGTCTCTGAAAACTCAGCAGTGTAAGTCGTGACGGAACGCGCCAGCTGGATGGCACAAGCAGGCTGTCCGGGTAACGTGCTCCTCTTGCGCTGCTGCCAGCACAGCCAGCCCTCCGCTGTCCGGGCGGTGGAGGCACTTGGCTCCACAGAGCTGGTCAGTGAGTCGGGAAGCAGAACTGCCACGTGCACGAGTCATGCACCAGCTCTTTTCGGTGACCTCTCGGGAGTCCCTGAGCATCAAAACACAAGCAAGCATTACTGACATTCCTCTTCGGCAGTGCTCTCTCACTGCATGTTCTTAGAGCGCCATTTAAAGGTAATTTCCATTATCCATAGCATTTCACTCCAGCACTACTTCCTGCAAATAAATGAGAACTGATTGTACTTGAAGATGTGACGACATGACAGACCCTTCCTCACTTAACGGGGGTCACAGGCAGTTTGGAGTGATACACCTTGATGCTAAACAACAGCTTATGCTAACCTTTAAGTGGCTTTTCTGGTTTTAAAAGTCAGGATAGACACACCAGTCTCATAAAATTAATTCCTTAATCCCTTTAGAGCACCGTTAAGGCCACATACATACATGGCAGGAAACAAACCAGGTGGTTTACGTTGCTGGGAAAGGCTGTCCTTCGCAGGACAGCCCATCCCCTCGCAGATCAGCTCCTGAATCAATAGTGCTTAGGACTCCATGTTAAATTAAACTGTTCTCAGTTTACTGTGTTATTATACCAAGCTGAAGACTGCAGTGACAGAAAACTGGATTGTGAGCTGAACCCCCTTCCTGCAGGAGAGCCAGGTCCATCAGAGAGGCAGGGAGGGCCACAGCTGGGGTGGCAGCAGCACCCGGTGCCTGATTTCCACCTGCCACCATACATCTGTTGGAGCCCTAAGCGAACCCAGGTGAAGCTCAGCTGTACATGGCATTTGTCACTCCATAACAGGTATCTACCCTACTGATAAAGCCAGTAGTGCCTACACGGGTCCACAAGTCAAAAGCTCCACACAGGAAAATATTTGACTTTGCTTCAAGCATGGGTTCGAGCACAGACAATCCATCAGCCCCCTCTGAACAGCCCCACTGCTCAGGATTTCATCAGCATCTCCTTGTATAACTCGGTTTCAGCCTTCCGGCTTCTTCCACTCACTTGGATCAGCACATTCCTACATATGCCATCTAGTACCAGGGACTCCAGGTACTCAAATAATTATTTTAATAAAACGTAAAACTCATGGAAGGCTGCCATGGACTGTCTGCATTACATTTAAGCACCAATGTTTTTCCTCTATGAGTTCTGCTGCTCCGGTACTCTCACTTTGCCATCTCAACCATCTAGCCTTCTAGCACACATACACACAGTTCTGCAGCTTTCGTGTCCCACAATAAAGCATTACACACAGAGGTATCATTCTCTATGTACATTCTTCAGACAATATGTTTGCATTTGATATTATTTTTAACCCCTAAATCTCATGGGGATTTTTGATAAAGCAAGTTTGCTTTCCTCCTATGGCTGTAGTATTTCACACTCAAAGATCATTGCCTCTTTCCTTTCCAGTCTGCAGTGGATAGCAGCGTGCGGGCAAAAGCCAGCACAAGTGAGCTGCGCCAGCTGTGGAGGACTCAAGCTAACATTTATGGTTCAAGGCAATTTACCAGTCCAGAACACAGGACACAAGCCTTCACTGAAAAGGCATGACAGCTCATCAAGAGTAACCTTGGCCAGCAAGAAGAGGCTGCAATGCTGCCTCACAGAGGGACTTTCATTTCTGGGCTGAAAAGAAGCAAATCTGGAAGTTAAGGGGATCTTTCTGTGGGTTGTTTCTTCACACAGCTGGGAAACACAGAAGCCTTGTGGTTCCTCTCCCACAGTCCACACAGACCTTCTCCATCTCATCCCACCCACAAGCCTCTTAGAGATAAAGAAAAGCCTTCCCCTTGGGAAGCTTGGCTCTGCTCCCACTGAGCAGTCACATCCTTTGGAATTTCTCAATCAGAAGAGCTTTTTCCCACCTGCAGCTTTCTGGGGGGAGACCACACAGTGGCTTTTCTCTCCTGCCCTCCTGAGCAGCAGCTGCAGTGCTGGCAGTGCCCAAGCTGATGCCAATGAGACCCACAGTCCCTGGAGGGGGAACCACCCCATCCCTCTCCCTGGATCACCCTGACACCAGGCGTGACATCCCACCTGCCCATGGTACTCACACAACAGAGTTGTGGGCACTAAGCGGATGTCTCTGGAGGGACACCAGGGCCATTGCCAGCGAGACCTTGCTCGTGATGTCCCTCCTCTAGGATCCCCATCGCAGCATGTCTCAGATCCCTTTGCGGAGGTGTGTGCTGAGTCCTACTCCCTCCCTCCCCACGGCAGGGTCAGAGTCAGGGGCAGTGCCATGGGGTGCCTTGGAGAAGGACAGCTAGGCACACACTGGGAGCAGAAGGCCATGGGCTGGGGAGGGGTCTCTCTCAGGCAGGGCAGTGACAGCTCCTCTGGGGAAGGAGGTCAGCAGGAGGCTCAGGCTATTCAATTTGGGTTTTTGTGGTGTTTTCTTTTAGGATATCCCACATTAGCTACTCTATCCCACAAATACATCATGGTCAGCTTTTCATTCTTCATTTGGGATGCTACCACAGGCATGCAGAGAACATGCTGGAGCTGCAGGTGGGTGAATAATGGTCTCTGCAGGGTTTGGGTTTCTCTGTGCTGCTGCTAACTTTCCAAGTGCCATTTTGCAGTTACCACAACCAAACTTTTCCATTCTGGTTCTGTTCCTTCTGCGCAGCTGAGTGTTCATGAACACACAGAGCTGTTTTCCCTGTGAACTGCCACGAGATGGCAAAATTCTCACCAGCAGTGCTCCCAATGGAGCACTGAAGGCTGGAGCTGCGGCTGCAGGACAGAAGAAAGTGCAGTATTTACCTCCCCCTTGGATTAGTTGCTCCTCGGCGTGTCCAGGAGCGCCTCTCCAACAGCCTCCAGAGACCAAGAGCTCCTCGCTGTCTCTAGACACTGGAAGTCCAAGGCAGAACATGCAACTGCTCCCATCGGGCATGAAACACCCCAAAATCCCCCTGCCACTCCCTAAGCCTTTACACCATGATGGCAAGGAGGCACAAAGGTAGCATGCACTTATTATTGTGCTGCCCTTAGTTGTGACCAGTTTACAAACCTCTACAATGGTATAAAACTCAGAGAAGATAGACAAAGATGATGTGATCACGAGGCTCAGAAACGAATCTAGGAGGTGGCCACAGCTATTGCAAAGGATGCTGAACTTAACACCAAGGGGATATATGGATGACTTCCCCTGACAATAAATGGCTGCATCACTTGAGTGGGTCAACTGGTTATGTACATGGCCTTCCTTAAAATAAGCAATAGAATGTATAATATTCCTGAGCCAGCCAGACCAACATGAGGGGAGTGTATATGGGGCTGAGCCCAACAGAGAGTACAAAAATCAAACAACCAGTAAAAACGGACATGGAAGAAAGCAATGGGCTTGAGCTGGCTTCAACCCACCTACACCTTCCCAGTGAGTGGGGCCACCCAGCATCATGACAGTGGAGCATATAGGGACTGGTAATGGGAATCATGTTTGTATTGTAGTTCAATTGTATATTAGAATTGCTGTATTGTTCTTGTGTTGTGATTTCAGTGCATTGGTGTCACTCTTCAAAATCCCATGTAGTGTCAAATATCTTCAAATGAGTAGATTTGGTATTAAAACATTAAACTTCAGTATATAGTAGCCAATAATGTGGAAGGCAATGATCAAGGTAATGTTATATTTTCAGTGTGTTTGAGTAGTTCCTGGGTGTTCAGTATATACACAAGTCTTAAAAGCAACCACTTTCCTTAATTACCGCCCAATGAATGAGGCCAGGTGAATAAAATTTTAGGCCTTGCTTAAATTAGAGTCCTTTTTTCTATGGAACAGATAGTTAGGGGTAAATTTTTAAAACACCATGTGTCATTTGCTGTTTTCTTTTGAACTAGACTCTGCCACTCTGTTTTGTAAGTCTTGCCGCTAACTGAATATTTTGGATGAAGTATTTAATTAGACAAAACTCTTCTGAGGTAGTTAGTGACCAAAGTGGTAAAATTATTCCTGTCTGGGTTTTTTTTTTATGTTGTTGTTCGTTCATTACTATTATTATTCTGCACTGGTATTTCTTTTGCTAAACCAGTTAATGGTTAAGTCTGGATGACTTCATTTTCTGAGCTGACTCGTGTCACTTTCTGTCAACACTAGAGATGGAGCAAAAAATAAAAAGGCTAAAGGGGCATGTCAAATGAAACTTTTTAGACTTACCACTCTCCCAATGTATCATATTCCTATTTATTTTAATGTAAACAACAATAAAAATTACTATAAAGGTGTTTTAGTGTCCTAACACACAGTACTAAAGAAGGATCCTCAGGAGCTTTCAATGGTCATTCAGATACAAATGGCGCCAGTGAAATTGCTATGAGAGGGTTTATTATCCGTCACTGCTTTCAAATCAGCATGTCAGCAGCCTCAAAACACTCATCAGATTTGTTTCCTTTCCTAAAAATATCACAACAATTAGGCTATTTTTGGACAGGTCACAAAGCGTAAAATTATTATGGAAAGGAAAACCTCAGAATCATAGCGGAGACAGCCCAGCTCAGGTCTCAGATTTTATTAGATATTTATTCACCAGTTAAGGCCTCAATTCAAAGCAGTTAAGTACATCCTTAGTCAGAGCCCCAATGGTATGGGCTTCATCAATGTACTCTGATGTGTTTAAGTGATTTACCGCCTTAAAAGAACGAGTCAGGCTTCCTCCATCTTGTAATGAAATCTTATCTCATCATATCTGATTTACTGCTGTCTGGAACTAAGTGTGTTGTCTGCTGCCAAAAGACCAAACACTGAAAGTTAATAATGCACTATCAGTTTGGTTGTGTAGGTTAAAAGAAGGATGTATATTACATATGAATGTTCTGCTGCAAAAGAAAGCTGAGTAGTGATATCACAATTTTGTTTTCAATGTTCTGTTGAGTGGAATTACTTAGGTTGGGTTTTTTTCCCCTATCAGTTCTATACTGGCAGCAGTCTTAAGGGATTTCAGGGTTGCCATAATGTATTAATTAATCCTGCATGTGTCGTAGAATCACAGAATCATAGAATCATAGAATCGCTGAGGTTGGAAGGGACATTTAAGATCATCAAGTCCAACCATTAACCTACCCTGACAAAACCATTTCTAAACCATGTCCTCAAGTACCACATCTACCCTTTTTATAAACACCTCCAGGGATGGCAAATCCACCACCTACCTGGGCAGCCTGTTCCAATGTTTAATAACCCTTTCAGTGAAAAAATGTTTCCTAATATCCAATCTAAACCTCCCCTGACATAACTTGAACCCATTTCCTCTCGTCCTATCACTTGTTACCAGGGAGAAGAGGTCAGTCCCCACCTCTCTACCAGCTCCTTTCAGGTAGTTGTAGAGAGTGAGAAGGTCTCCCCTCAGCCTCCTCTTCTCCAGGCTAAACAACCCCAGTTCCCTTAGTCGTTCCTCGTAAGACTTGTCCTCCAGACCCCTCACCAGCTTTGTAGCCCTTCTCTGGACACGCTTCAACACCCCAATGTCCTTCTTGTAGTGAGGGGCCCAAAACTGAACACAGTACTCGAGGTGGGGTCTCACCAGTGCCGAGTACAGGGGGATGATCACTTCCCCTGTCCTGCTCACCACACTATTCCTGATACAGGCTAGCATGCTGTTGGCCTTTTTGGCCACCTGGGCACGCTGCTGGCTCATATTCAGCTGGCTGTCCACCAACAGCCCCAGGTCCTTTTCTGCTGGGCAGCTTTCCAGCCACTCCACCCCAATCCTGTAGCACTGCATGGGGTTGTTGTGACCCATGTGCAGGACCCGGCACTTGGCCTTGTTGAACCTCATACCATTGGCCTCAACCTGTCCAGCCTGTCCTGATCAGTCCAGCCTGTCCTGATCCCTCTGAGTGTCGCTCAGCACTAGAGTGAACAATGACTTTGACTGATATAACTGTACAGGAGTGGATATTTTAGTTTTGGGGTAAGTATATTAAGAGAAGAAAATACTGCACAACAGGATAGCTTCAAAAGAAGAGTTAAATAATTTCCCTTCATTTTGGAAGAAAGAGTTGAGTCCTCCTGGAAATGCTTTTCCCAACGTAGAAGGATCTGTAAACACTGGAATAATGCATGGGACCAGGATTTGCAGGTTCATTTGCTGTAAGGATGCTGACTGGGTCAAATACAACAAGATAGGCAGGGGAAGGGCTTGGATTTTGTCCAGATTGGGTTTAGGAATTAACACTGAACTATTGGGCTGAACAAGCCCAAAGCCTTTCCAGACATGCCCTGTTCTGCCCCAAACCTGTAATATTCATGGGAATGTTATTCGGAGGGAGGGAGCATCGATAGCTGCCAAGACAAGTTTCCTAGGAAGGTGATCTTTGCTCCTCAGAACCTGTGGGGTTTCACATGGAATTTAAGCTCTTGAATTCCTTTTTCTTTTCATCTGGTGCCAAGTCTGTGCCTCCAGTGGTTGTAGGCTGTGATTCAGCTGGGTATTGAAGCATTAAAAATGAATACTTTTTTTTTTTCTCTGGACATATTCTTGGGCTTGAACTTAAGCATATGTGTCAAGGATATGATGCCTCTATAGCAGCCAGTTATTGAAAAATATCTGTTCTTTTCATTCTTGCACATTCTCTGCCCTTACCCGCTCACTCCCTGTTATTCTAATACGCAATGTTGTAATAATGAAATCCAGATTCACCTGAGCTAACATTTCGACGACAATTTTTTAAATTTTATTTTTTAACATCCTTGTAGTCATTTTCTAATCATATCACAGAGAACTCTGCCTAAGGCTTGTATCAGCTGAACAGCCAACCTTTCTCATCAGGCAACGCTGCTGAAAGGACAAGAAATGCAAATCTGCAAAGCACTGAATAATTACAGTCACCGAGGGGAGGCTGTTTTCACAGCTCTTACCACCCACATAGACATTTAGATGCTAACTTACACTTGAGAAGAACCCTTGCGAAAATTGTTATGATAGCTACACAAAACCCCCATTTCTTTAACTCTGTTCATTGTCAGCATTGTATCACAAACACTACAAGACAAAAGACACAGTTTATCAGCATGGGCAAAATGTTGAACAGTAGTTGGTCTTTTGCTTCCTGTCCTCACCTGGTAAGACTTAAAAGCTTATGTCTGGCTCAGGGACTTAGCACTATTTGCAGCACCAATGTGCTTTTGGTCATAGAAGAGCTGAGTTCTGCCTGGCAGTCTGAGGTTCCAGGTAAGTCCCTTAAAATATAGGGTTTTTTTCCTCATTTTTAAAGTCCACATTTCCAAATAATTTATGATCTGGCTTTTTTTTTTTTTCTTTTGGGTGTTGTGGGGGAGGTGGGATGCACATTACCCTTAAGGATCAAATGCCTTACAGCAATTCTACAGCTCCTGATGTGGAACATGCACGTGAGATTCTGATGTGAATCAGAGCCTGTCTAGGTGATATGAAAATACACACAGCCTGTGGTTACTGGATTCCTACAGCAAGCGAACAAAGTATCCAAAATATCCTATGCACATCAAAATGCACCACTGCTCCATGGAGTGCCGCTCACAGATTAGTGCAAGATCAGTGGGTTTTAGACCAATAATGAAAAGGGCTGGTTTTGTTCTTTTCCCAAGACAGCAGCTTGATCCAATAAAAGAAAAGGAACCAGGACACAAAACTTACCTTTTGGCTATTCAGTTCTTCTGATGGTGAAACCTCTCAAAACGTATCTGTCTTTAAAGAGTCTGGTTCTAGCTTTGAAGAACCATTTGGGAGTTAGATTCGATGATCCTTACGAGTCACTTCCAGCATGAGATATTCTATGATTCCGTGGTTTGAAGGCACTATGCTGTTAGATACTTTTTTGGCTACCCGAGAATTCATGCAAATAAACTGTGAAGAAAAACACAGAACAGGGAACCTTAAACATAGGCTTTGTCATGTTGTAAGCAGCCCCGGACTTCCAAAAGGCTCCCTATGAAGCTCGTGGTCTGTTTCAGACATCTAGGGTGTTCTCACATATCCAAGGCTATCGCTCCTCCTAAAGCCAACTTATTTCTTCCTTCATTCAGTTTAAAAGAGTTACATTACTTCATTGAGCTGCTCTTTCTTGCTAAACTCCTTCTCTGAGAATTGTTTCATGTACCTGTCTGGCTCTTTTCACTTCGGTCACCAGGCATCACAAAGTTTTCCAATAAACAACCAAAATCTAGTCATGGCTCTTCCAGCTCAGAACCCATCCTTGGAATGCCTGTTTTGAGACTCAAATGCTGTCTATGAACCTGTAACAAAAACACTTTAAAAAGCTAATTTAGATTACATACCTGAGAATTATTGGCTGTTTTAATCAATAGTAATATAATGTTTATAACAATAATATTAATAATAATATTAATAACAATAATACTAATTTGTGCTATTTCAATTGGTTCATTAGCTTTTTTATTCTTGAACAATCACAGAATCATGGAATTTTCAGAGTTGGAAGGGACCTCTAGAGATCATCCAGTCCAACTCCCCTGCCAAAGCAGGATTGCCTAGAGCACATCACTCAGGACTGCATCCAGGTGGGTCTTGAAAATCTCCAGAGAAGGGAACTCCACAACCTCCCTGGGCAGCCTGTGCCAGTGCTCTGTCACCCTAACTGTAAAGAAGTTTTTCCGTGTGTTGGAACAGAACTTCCTATGTTCCAACTTATGCCCATTGCCCCTCGTCCTGTCACTGGGAACCACCAAGAAGAGTCTGGCTCCATCCTCCTTCAACCCACNTTCTCTTCTCCAGGCTAAAGAGTCCCAGCTGTCTCAGCCTTTCCTCGTAAGGGAGATGCTCCAATCCCTCAGTCATCTTGGTTGCCCTACGCTGGACTCTCTCCAGTAGTTCCCTATCTCTCTTGAACTGGGGAGCCCAAAACTGGACACAGTATTCCAGTTGTGGCCTCACCAGTGCAGAGTAGAGGGGAAGAATGACCTCCCTCGACCTACTGGCCACACTATTCCTTATGCAGCCCAGGATGCCATTGGCCTTTTTGGCGACAAAGGCACATTGCTGGGTCATGGATAATTTACTATCTACCAGGACCCCCAGATCCTTCTCCTCAGAACTGCTTCCCAGCAGGTCCCCCCGTAACCTACACTGGTGCCTAGCGTTCGTCCTCCCCAGGTGCAGGACCTTGCACTTGCTCTTGTTGAACCTCATTAGGTTCTTGACTGCCCAGCTCTCCAGCCTGTCCAGGTCACACTGGATGGCAGCGCGGCCCTCTGGAGTGTCAGCCACCCCTTCCAGTTTGGTATCATCGGCGAACTTGCTGCGGATACACTCTGTCCCCTCATCCAGGTCATTGATTAATATATTGAACAATATTGGACCGAGTATTGACCCCTGGGGGATGCCACCAGTTACAGGCCTCCAATTTGACACTGCTCTATTAATCACAACCCTCTAAGTTCTGTCACACAGCTGGCTCTCAATCCACCTCACTGTCTCCTCATCTAACCCAGTGGACAACACTAGCATTTAAATAATAGTAATACTTTTTTCTCTATTTTTAATTCTGATTTTGTAATTTTAAATAGTTCTTCAAAGGGTAATTCAGCCTGTGCTTTTGGAGAGAACTGATAATGAGCCTTGTTCTTGGCTGTCAGAAATGGAACAAACCCCACCTGCCTCACCTGAGGCCTGGAGGGACGGCCTGGAAATGTCTCTTAATTGTGTTAGAACTGATGAACCCCTGTGGTATGTAGATCCTGGAAGATCCAAAACCCTCTTGTCAGTTCAGAATTAAATTTTTACCTCCTGTACCCCTGGCAGCTGTGTGACTTGTGATGGATCAGAGGAAGTCGAAGTTGTGAGTTCTTCAAGTCCAGAATATTTTTCTGTGTAATGGCTTACAAGAATGTGCAGTGGTCTGCAGCCATAAAAAGGCTTTTAAGTGGACACCATCAGTCTGCAGCAGATGCACAAAAAGAATGGAAGTGGAATAATTATTTTCCCTGCATACAGGCACATGTTGCTTCATGACAGCCACTTCTGTAAGAATTTTAGTAGGATAAGGCTGAGGCAGAGGCAGTAACATGGTCAAAGGGGCTGTGGTGACCAGGGACTGGATATACAGAGTGTCAGGGCTGAGGGAGAGGGCAGGGACAGGGGTGACACAGTGGCGTAGGGGTAGGGGTCCTTGAGGTCAGGGGAAGGGGACAAAGAACATGAGAATGTCTCTGGTCACCACCCCAGTTCTCCTGGGGGACTTCAACCTCCCTGACACTGGCTGCAAGGGAGATGCAGCAGGACATGAGCTGCCAGGGAGATTTCTGGAGGGTGTCAGGGATAGCTTTGTGATATAGGTCCTACAGGTGCCAAGCAGGGATGAGGCAGAGCTGGACCTGCTGGTAGGTAGCAAGGAGGAACTGCTGGGGGAGGTGGTAATGGAGGGCAGCCTTGGCTGTAGGGAGCGTGAGATAGTGATGGTCAAGATCTGGGGGAGGGTGAAGATTACAGGATAGCGGAGGACAGACCTCAGACCATAAGAAAGCAAACTTTGGCATATTCTAAAGAAAAAAAAATAAATAAGCGGGTTGGGGAAGGCATACAATGCAAGGGATGTTGGTTCAGATTTTCAAGGGCCTCAGCAGAAGAGTAGACATAACGCTTTTCCATGGGACAGAAATTTTGGCACTCTGATAACTTCAGGCAGAAAATTAAATAACTACTTTGTATAAAGCATAGTGGAAAATCCTGTCATCAGTTTGAGATCTCTACTTTTTTATTTTGGAGCACATTTATCTTAAATTCTCTCTCTCTCAAACATTATGCAGGAACATGGCAATAAAAGCTCAAGTGCTATTATTTCTTCGTTCCTTCCAGTAGACTGAGCTCCCTGATTAACTTACCTCTCCTATGGCACACAGTCAGCAAGTGACTGCAATGTGACACATTACATATCTCTGTCAGGAGGTGCTTGAAGTACTTTAGAAGTAAACTGGATAAAGTTCTTACCACCTGAAAAAGAAAGGGACACATATTTCAACCCCCATAATTGTCCATGGTACTTTAAATGAGAGATGTATTATGAAAAATGCTGAAAGAAAACGTTTCAGCTGCAAGCAAAATAGAACTCCAAACCAAACAAACTTCCCAACAAAATGTTTCAGTTCAGGTCAAACTGAAAAATGAAAATACTTCACTATTTAGTGGAATTAAGAATCTGGCCCAGGAAATTTCTTTTCTTAATGAAAATGTATTTCCTATTGATGTTTTTTAGCTAGTAGTTCTCAGATGGTCTTTATTAGGTACTAATTTCCTAGAAAACATTCATGAGATACTGTTAATTCCCTTAGGTCATGCTGAAAATCTCATTGGAAATAATGAAAAAATAATTTTGGTTTTGCACATGTATGTACTTGGAAGAAACATATATACTGCTAAGGACTGTATCCATTCTGATTACACTCAATTCACTGAAAATGATGATTGAAGTTACTCTTACCTGACATCATTTACCTACACTTTTATGGGTTGCTATATCTAATACTGATGATACGCTCCTGCTCATTAATAATTGTTTGGAAAACATGGCTTCAGATCCAAGCTTTCAAGAGTGGTGGTGAAAGTTGTGCTTTGGAAATGGGGAATTTCTTTAGGTCATTACAGATTCACAAATCTCAATGTTCCTGACTTGTTAGGTACAGAAATATAATGGTTTTGGCTAATTTCTACTTTTTATAAGACAGCAACTTTTCCAAGCCCACAGCTGATATGTACTGTGTAAATGTAATCTTGGGTTTTCTACTCCAGCAACAGCTCATAACCCACCATATTTCTTCTAGCCTTTAAATCAAATCTGTCTTTAAGGGTCACAGTTTTCAATTTTATGGCTCTTCTTGAGTGGTTCATCAAAACAATACTCCACAAAAGGGATCAATTTCATTCCCTCTCCCCCTTCTTGAGCACTGCCTCTAAAAGAGCTGCCCCTGCCATGGAGAAGGGAGAGGGCTCCCATGGGATCCCCCTTCCCTCAGATCAACAGGTGTCTCCATGAGAAGTCAAAACCTCCTCCACTCTCTGAAGACCTCCTAAACTTACTAAGCAATGAAGAATTTTAGTGAAAAGAAATAGAATTACATAAAAGCAGTAATAAACCCCCATATTACTGTTTACCATGGAAGGATAGGTGGGAAGTCTCATGTAATGTCTTTATTTTCTAGTTAGAAGATATATCATCTTTAATTATTTATTTAAGTTTGCCACTGTTTTGCCACAAGACAATACAGGCACAATTTGTTGTCGTTGTTGTTGCAAGTTTACCACAAACCCATGCATTCCCCCTGAGTTTAATATGGGTATGTGCACTCCAAGTTGATGTAAATGATCCTACATATTAGGAAAAGTGTGATTTTGTTTATGTGCTTCCATGGCAATGCATCATTCCTTAGAAAAAATTAAAAAGTAAAACTTCAAACAGAACCTTTAAGAGCTCCTTGCAGAACAAATGCAATCAGTATGTTACTAAATATATAATGAATTTTCAGAAACTAAGAGGAAATAAGAATTATTTTACAAACGCTTATGATACACTTAGCCCTGCTATTTCTTAAAATCTCTTTCGTTACATTGTTTCCTCCCTAACCTGAGAAAATCACAAAAAAGAAGGTAGAGGTCTGTTGCAATAATTGTGTATAGCACCAGCTTTGAATATCTGAAAGTAATGGATTTTCTATCAATATTGTTCCACTGTCATATGTGCTGGTCACAGCTGCCTGGCTAGCATAATTAGGGAGACCTAGTTGCTCCTTCTCACACACTAGTATTTTGGTCAACCACTTATCTTTTGCTGATGACTGCCTCTTACAGACAGGCAGGGTGATTAATTTGGGATGTCCCTTAGGTCTGTCTTGATCTGGGAGAGTGCAAGTAATTGGTGTTCAAATCACTAAACCTTGATGTGAGTACATTTTTAAAAGTCAATCTGTTTGGTTTTAAACAGCTAAGAGTCAACTAGAACATCTTCTTTTGTCTCAGATTTAAAAAAAATAAAAATTACACAGATGCTTGCATCTTACTCAATACCGAAACCCATCATCCTGAGGTAGAAAACTTCCCTGTATATTTTCAGGATTAACAAGATGACCAGATCTGCACTTGTTATCATTAAGATTAAGTAACATGCAAGGACTGCTTGCAACAAAGGAGTCTCACCAGGGCCCTTCCTGAAGCAGTCAACAAAGGTTGCAGCATTTTGCTGTTCTAAGGAGTCTGAAAGACATTTCTCTTTATGAGACTCTTCCCCAGACATACATGTCATAAGGAGGACTAGCATCCCAGAGGAAGTATATAACTTAGACCTTAGCCTTAAGCTCTTTCACAGCCACTTTCCATTGCCCTGATGCTTTTTCCTCTTCATGCACACACAGATGCCAGACAGTTACATGAAGACCTTTATATTTTGATCATTCTCCAGAAATAGCCCGAGGGCAGAGTTCTGTAGATTTTTACCTAACCTCTCTTAATTGCTTTTGGGAAGATGGAGATGTAATTTGATTGCCTTTGTAACAGAGGAGACAGCTGAGAATCACAACAGTTTACAGCCTGAGAGAAGAGGCGAATAGGGAAAAACAGTTTCTGCTGGATGTTTCTAAACAAAGTTTTCTCCCTCTCAATGCACGCATGCATGGAAAACTATGTAAATGAAACCAATTTTATGACAAGCATATTAATGTTACCCTAATTTGAAAATGAAAATTGCCTGAAATTATAAGCCAAATTAGATGTAATTTCAGCAGCATAAACAAAGAGAAACTTAAGAAACGCACTGATTTGTCTTCAACAGCTCTCCCAGCGGTTGAGTAAGAAAATCAGATTGCAAGTGTAGCCTTGATAGAGCTGCTGTGTCATCCCATGTACCTCTGCACTGCCCTGCTGTCCCACAGAATTAACTTTTTTCAAGCCCTCCACTTCTTCCTGTGTGGGAAGCTAGGATCTGTAACAGCTGGATGATTAGAGGAGGGGGAAATTAGAGGGGGGAAATCGAATCTAGTGCCTTCAATGACAATTGGTTTGGCCTCACTGGTGGAGCATAATGAAAAAAGAGGTGGTGGTGGGGGATATCCCAGGATTTTATCCTTACACTTTGATAATCTACTTTTTAGCCTGGTTTTCTAAGTGCAAAATAAACATTTTATGTTTGTACTCCTCCCACTGCCACCCAATTTCTGAGCTGTAGACTGAACTTTCAATGGCATTTGATACATGGGAAAACGTCAAAGATTCTACACTTTCTCTTATAATAAAGGAGAAAAGAAATAAAGAGGGAGACCCTATTCCTTCAATAAAAGGCAAGATAACAGCCTAAGCTCTATTCTTGGTATATGAAAGAGAATTCGCACAAATAGAATATTATGAACACCCTCTCCGTGCCAAAACAATGCTGAGACTTTGGTAGATAAGAGGGAATCCAACCATGAAATCTTTCAACAGTGCCGGCTGTTTGGCGCGGTTCCTTGCGCCCTGGCTGGGTGTTGTGTCTCTTAAACAGCTGGTGCATCCCAGGAACTACGGGCAAACTGACATTTGTAATATAATACTTGTACCAATATAGCAAGGCACTTAGCATTATTAGTACTCTAGCATACTTCTAGTTATTTTATAAATAGGGTATTGCATTTTATGAAGAAAATGGTGGAATGTTTGATTTTCCTTGGCACAATTTCTAGATTTTGTAAACCCTAAAGTTTCCAGGAGAGTCTGAGAAATTCTCTGTGGTTCAACTGTCTTATAATCACTTGTACTTAGCTGTCCTGCTCTCTTGAGCACATAAACCTCTGATTTATGCTCCTCTATCACAAGAACTGAAATAAGAACAAAGTTAAAGGAAGTTAGTTTTGTTGAGCACTTTTTTACACGGTGGTTCTTTCATGCAGCTTCAGTGGTAGGCCATAATATCTTTTATTAGGATCTGTGTGAATGGAGAATTAAAAAACAACATACAAACCAGCTAATATTTTCCAAACCAGGAAATGTCAAAAGAAAACAACTAAAAAAGAATTTTTCCTTTCTGCTGATTGCAAAGAAAGGGGATAAAAGAAAATAGTTTTGGATTGACTCAGCATGAGAAAAACCTCTTACAAAAATCTCATATTTAACTCATTAATCATCTTCCTTCTATCCTTAAAGGTATGTAAGTTGTGAGCTGGGAATACTATTTCAAAGTGAAGACAGAAGATGTTTCTTTTTTACCTTTTTGCAGGAAAATGTGGGAGAATGCTGTTTTGGAGCTCTCTGCCCTGAAATTGACTGAATGTCAGCAAATGATATGTACTTCCTTAATTCTCCCAATTTTTCTACAGATGTTCTTTCTATTTAATGTCTGAAAGGAAACACACTTTGAAAATTCTAGATTGGTCATTGTTCAATGCAATGTCCTCTTTAGACAGATGTCATTAATATAAAAAGCAGAAGAAAGTTATTGAGAAATTACAGCCTGGTCTGAAGAGGTTACAGGTTTAATGGGGATGGCAGCAACATGAAAATTGGAAGCAAACCCTTTCTGGGATGTTCACTTGATATGGACAGTCTTTCCTTGTGCTGATAACAAAACTGTTCAAGCATCCATATGTATGTATAAAACACTTTTTTTTTTTCCCCAGGTTGTCCAGTTCTCAACATCATTCACAATGTAGCTCAAGTCCATCAAAATTGTTCAAGCATGTTCTAAATTCTTTTGTACCTCTCTTTGTCCTTCTCTCCTTACTCTCTCCACTCTCTGTAATGTGGGGCAACACACACCATATATGTCATAGAATCATGGAAAGAACCTCGAAAGATCATCTGGTCCAAGCTTTGGTGGGAAAGGGAGCCTACATGAGATTATCTAGCACTCTGTCCAATTCCATCTTGAAAATCTCCAGCAGTGGGTACTCTACCATGTCCCTGGGGAGGTTGTTCCAGTGATTGCTTGTTCTCAGTGCAAAAAATGTCTTTCTTATGTCAGGATGAAACCTCACCCAGTGCAACTTGTACCCATTGCCCCTTGTCTTCCACATGTGGCTCCTTGTGAAGAGAGATCCTCCATCCTCTTTGTAGCTGCCCCTTAAGTACTGGAATACTGTGATGAGTGCCCCTCTGAGCCTTCTGTTTTCCAGGGAGAAGAGACCCAACTTCTTCAGTCTTTCCTCATAGGTCAGGTTCTCCAGATCTTTGATCTTCATGGCCCTCCTTTGGACCTTCTTCAGTCTGTCTGTGTCTTTCTTGAACTACAGGGACCAGAGTTGGACAAAGTACTCCAGGCATAGCCTGACAAGTGCTCAATAGAGTGGGATGATCACATCTCTATCTCTGCTAGTAATGCCCCTGCAGATGCAGCCCAGGATCTAATTTACCTTCATTGCTGCAGCAACACACCGCTGACTCACGTTCAGCTTGTTGTCCACCGGGACCTCCAGCTCCCTTTCAGCAAGGCTGCTCCCCCGCCACACAGATCCCAGCCTGTGCTGGGCTCTTTGGTTATGTCATCCCAGTTTGCAAGCTTTTGCACTTGTCTTTGTTAAACATCATGCTGTTCTTTCCTGCCCACTCCTCCAGCCTGTCAGGGTCTCTGTAAGATGGCCCTCTGTTCTGATGTGTCTACCTCACCACCCAGTTTGGCATCATCAGCAAGGCTGGTGAGGGTGCTTTCAATCCCATCATCCGGATAATTTATGAAGATGTAGAACAGTGTGAGGCCCAGTATCGATCCCTGGCAGAACCCCACTTGTGACAGGCTGCCAGCCTGAGTAAAATACATTGATCACCATTTATTCTACCCATCAGTTCAAAGATGCACACAACTCTCATGACGAGCCAAGTTTGTGTGTGAGGTGGGTTTTTATATTACTTTTTATACTACTAACAGGTCATTCTTTGGAAAGAAGACAAGCTCTATAGGTGCTTTCAGTACGGTTACGGAGTATACAAAAGCTGTACAGCTGTAACGCAATGGTACATCAATAGTCATAAAGCAGCAAGGCCTCAGGGCTAAAGCACCAGACCGAAATCTAAATTCTAAGGGATTTCCCCCATTAGCTTTTGAAGTGACTTCTCTGGATTTCCATTTCCTTGGTGGTGAAATGGTTTTAATGATGCTCACTTGTTTTACAAACTGCTTTCTGCAGATGGAAGTGGCAGGTGACCTTGTTATGGTACGGGTCCTCAAGCTGCACCCAAGGAGGCTTTCATTTTGCATGACTTTTGTTTGCATAATCCAAAGAGTATCTGTATATTAGTTACTTTATGTCTGGAAATGTATGTTTCTTCCAGGGTGGTGATTACTTTCTAAGGTGTGTGGTTACAGGGAACAAGTTCAACTCCCTGGTTATCAGCAGATATGGAGAGCATGGAAAGGACAAGCCAGAGTGCAGACTGCAGCTCCCTTTTCAGCCTCAGGTCTCACTGATCTCCTGGTCACTTCTTGTATTAAATCATTACGGATTAAAGTCAAATAGTATACTGTTGCCCATTGCACTGTTGCCTGGAGCTACATATGCAAAGTCTGTTGTTTGTGTGCATGCTAAATTCCATGTTGTACTGTCCACATGACAAGATACTTTCAGTTTGGAGGGTTTTCTTGTTGTTTTTTTTTTTCACTGTCTCAAACCATTTTCTGTCCTTATGGGCTACACAGCCATATGTGTCTATTTCTTGGGATTCAAGTGATTTGTAAGTGCTATCACTTTCAGTGCAAAGTAAATAGTAAACTTTAAAATCTGAAAAACTAAAAAAGTGAAGGGCACTTATATGAAGTATCTTGAGTCAGGAGAAAAACTTTGTCATTTGTTTTACCCCCTGTAGCTTTAACCCTGTTTTGAGAGCAAGAATCACCATAATTCTTTACATTCCTAATATATTACCACTGAGAAAAATAAACAGCTCCTTCTGAAAGTGAATTGACGTATCTGTTATGTCCACATGACAGAGGAGTCTGCTGCTTTGGGGCGAGGATGTGTCATGTTGCAAAGACATGCAAAAAGGGTGAAATTTTTAAGCATATTTTTGGAAGCTTTTCCCTTTTCCTCCCTACTACATTTGTCTGAATTCCTTGCACTGGGCTGAAGCAGCTCTAGCTTCATAAAAACGTAAAAGCTCTGGGATCTCCTCTTCATAACATGGACATTTAACCTCCATCCTCATCGTATCCAAGCAGCTGATGCTCCCTAGATTATTCTTTAAAGGGGGAAGGAGCTTGTACCTTTTCCTACAGATGAGGAAATGAAGCACGGAGCAAGAAAGAGCTAATATGAAGAGCACTGAAGTGAATCCAGAACCCAAGAACATGGTTTCACAGGATCCACGGTCTGGCTTACAACTGGGGTGCTGCCAAATGGCCTCCCCTTCCAGCCCCCTTCCACTACCATGTTGCTTTCCTTGAGCTGGAGCCAAGTGCTCTTGTGAGTGTGCTCAGCTGATTCATAGAATCATAGAATGGTTTAGGTTGGAAGGGACCTTAAAGATCATCGAGTTCCAACCCCCCTGCCATGGGCAAGGACACCTCCCACTAGATCAGGTTGCTCAAAGCCCCATCCAGCCTGGCCTTGAACACCTCCAGGGATGGAGCTTCCACAACTTCTCTGGGCAACCTGTTCCAGTGCCTTATCACCCTCAGAGTGAAAAATTTCTTCCTAATATCTAATCTAAATCTCCCCTCTTCCAGTTTGAAGCCCTTACCCCTCGTCCTATCACTACATGCCTTTGTAAAAAGTCCTTCCCTGGCTCTCCTGTAGGCCCCCTTCAGCTCATGGATTGATCTGGAAATAAGGAAACTTTGGTGGAAAAGACAAGGACACATTCTTACTGACTTTCAGAAGCATCACTGAAATAGATCTTTTCCCATCTATTTTAAAGCTTCGGTAGAAGACAAAATTTTAGCAACCCTAATTATAACCTTACAGCAGAGTAATGTTCCATGACCAGTTTTAAATGTCGCAGATTTCAAGATACGCTCTCGCTAGTGGACACAACACATCCAGATCAAGGGGAATGCAAATTGTCACGTTAGCATGATCACACAGCAAAGTAAGATTAGCAGAGACAACTACTTCCTCACTAAAATTCCCTTTAATAAATAAAGATTTAAAATAACAAACTCAGTATAACCATGTAGAACAAATGGGAAAAAATACATATTCTAGCTGGATCTTTTTCCCCCGCCTCGTATAGCTCCTTGTTGCACAGTCTTTCTCTATCTTGCAAAGTCTCCTGTGATTAGCCTTGATCTGCAGGTGTGGGACAGAAGCACAGGTTGTGTCTGTGCTGTATTTCAGACACTGGCCTGAATTCACACTCCTGTTGCACTTGTAGCTTCTGGAAGCATACCTAGATTTAGATGTGGACTTGGGCATGGCAGGAAGAAAAAAAGCTCTGGCCCCACGCTATGGTTTTATGCAGGCCTAATGACATCTTCGCTACAGTGGATGGTTGCAAAGCAATGTGAGTCACACAGCTAGTCCTGCATGTCTGATCACTAACCAATAGAGTGCAGACAAATCGGCCCCGCGTCCCTCCTGAAAGGACTTTGGCACCACCTATGACAGTGACAATTCGATCTGCTTGGACACTGTGGAGCAAAAAAAAAGATGAACAGAGCCAAGTCCGGCACAGTTCCAGGGTTTCAATTTTCTTTGGGGCCTGACCAATGGCTACTGTACCAATAGCTGTGTGTAGTCATGGCTGGAGGAACTGCTTGTTTGCAGTGACAGAGAAAGTCTGTGGAATTGAAACCATGTTGTCTATGCCTCAGCTACTGCCCTAAACATTTGAGAGACCAACTTTTCTGCTAGAACCCAATGCACGGGCTGAAGATATCTTGCAGCTATGGGGAGCTGGGAGGTAGGACAGGGGCCTTACCAGCCAAAGTCACAGCCCAGATCGTGAGGAGGTGTGGTGACGAGGCAGGTCCGAGGTGAAGACGGGAAGCCAGCCTGCTGCTCACAGTCAGGACCAAGCCAGCAGCTGACAAGCAGATCCTATGGTGATGGTCATAGGCCAGAAGTCCCTGGGTCAGGGCCTGGCTCACCACGTCCTTGTCCAAGTGGAGGCATGGCTGTGGCTGAGTCATGGCAGGAGGCGCCCAGGAGGCGCCCAGGGGTGGGAGTTTTACATAGAGGCCCCAGACAAGACTGGTCAAGTCCATTAAGGCTCACTGATACTTTCAGGACATTGGTGCTCTTGAGGGTGTCCAACCTTGGCATTTAATATCAAGAGAAAGCTGATGCCCTTGCACTGCAGTATATCCCTCCAGTCCCTCTGGGAGGTGTCAGGGTCGGACTTTAAGTGGAAGATCTCTGCAAAGTTTCACTAGTCAATGGAGATGATGATCTCTGATGGCTGTCTGGACAATTTCAAACACAAAGCTGTGGGCTTCTGTTCCCCTGGCATTTTATTGTGCCGGTGAACACTGTGCAAGGACAGTCACCACCAAAAGGCCTCTCAGTCAAGTGGATGGTGTACTCCCTCAGCAAGCTCTTCTTCCCCAAGGCAGTGTGGAGCCGCTGCAGCTCGTTTCAGCAGGTGCTGTGTGCTGTACAGCTGGCTGGAGCCCATTTCATCTATATATTTGATCTATATACTAAATTAACCTTCCGAGAAAAAGGTTTGCACTATGAGTAACAGCCATCAGGAGACAGAATAGCTCAAGGGATGCTTCACACCTCTGGGTCACGAGATCAAAACATGCTCACTCCAGGTCAGGTGTGATGGAAACCTATGCAACAGGCTTTCTGTAGGCTTTGCCAGCCAGATGATGAACAAACAGCTCCAGGGACTGATCTACCATACCATCTGTAGGATAGCTTCTTGAGGTCAAGTCTGTAAAAGCACGGTGTCGAAGCATGGGAAGAAAGCCTTTACTGCTGTTCTCTTGATGGTGTTTGTTCTCCAGGTAGATGTAAGGATTCATCCCCCTTCTAAAAAAAAAAAGAGTTTTACCTTTCAGATATATTAATTTCCCTTTTGAGCTGCTTTTGCTTGAGTTCATATATTCCCCTCAAAGGTGAATGGATTGCTGCCTTTTTTATATGTTTTATAGTATCCAAACCCAGTTTCCTCGTACAAGTGACAACTTGATCTTGCATGTAGTGAAGCCAATGGCATCTTCAGCTCTTGAACCTTGCCAGACTACTTTGTAACACTAATCTGTTTACATCATCCAAACGACAAAATCACTTGAGCAACCAATCCTTAAAGAGCAAATTATTTACAGTTAATGCAATTCACAGTAAGCCAAGTGTGTAGTTGTGGAAACCAAAAAATAAATCACGGCATTCTTGAGATCAGTGGCATCTTTCTTCTCTGTTTTCAGTACATACTAAGGCATTTAAAGCTTAGTATCAGGGTTTATTCCTAGTTGGTTTGGTCATTCAGAAAATACTGCATTCCTGAAAACAAACAATATTTCATGATCGTAACAAGTCATATACATTTCTAAAGCCTCTTAAGGGGAATTACAGGTTAAAAATATGGGATAAAAATCACTTGCAATTTTGCAAGATGAGGGCATATCAAGTGAGGTAAGCATGTTAGTCCTGTACACAGGAAAGGAGAAATAAAAAGATTGTAAAATCGCAGACACTGGAATGTAGGTAAGTGGCCAGCCTAGAAGCTGAAGCCACTTCTTTTCATTGAGATTCAAGCACAGTATTAAAGAATGAAAACAGTAATGCATACTTCTACACATTGTTATTACTATTACTGCTTTGTTGAATAAGGATAGCTGCAGTTTTTCCCCTGTTTTGATGCCTGTGTGCTCTTATTTTCCCCTGCAATTAGAAAAACTCGACGGGGGGGGACTCTGCTGCGTGGTGGCCCTTGAGGGGAACATGGAATGGGGGAGGATTTGGGACTCTACGTGGCCTGGGCTCTACTATATTTGCCTCCACTCGGGGTGGGCGGGCAGGGGGCGGGA